>MEIZ01000087.1:20874-42248 GCA_001723225.1 Globodera ellingtonae | reverse complement strand
CCCCCCTAATAATAGACCCCCATAACTTTTTGGGTCATAAAGTGCCCATGTAATAAATAGGCACTTAAAAATGTTACTATCTACATACCTACCTACCAATTCCTATTTACATACCTATTCATTATTTTCATTTTATGTCAGGACAAATAGAGCGCAAATTGCATAAGTTATTATTTGTTAATATTAAAATATGAATTCCGGAAACGATTCGACTACCTCTTCAGAAAAACTGGTAAACCTGAACATGCTAAACCATTCCTAAAAGTCTTAAATTTATGAACTAAGGTCTGTTGTACTGCAACAATCCCACTTCCGGTGCCCACAACTGCCACAAATGTTCCAAGCCGTGTTAAAATGATGATCATTAACATTTTGCTTGTTAAAATTTTGCTGTTGTTGAGAATATATCGATCAAATTTATAAAATATGCTGATCAATAAGAAGAGTCCCGGAAAATTGGTCACCGGGGATTTTCGGAAAATTGGTCACCAAGGAAAATTGGTCACCAGGATATTTCGAGTTTTTCTTTCTAACTTTTTTCGAACAACTCTAAAAGCTTAGTTGTCTTTGCTATGTTACTCAACTCGAAGAGATCTTTTGATTGATACTAATTGCAACTAATTTGGCTTAGTATAAACAAAGTTAGCGTAAAGGGGAGCGAGTTTTCTCGGTGGCGAACACTTTTCAGCTTACAAAATTTTTAAAAGTCTACAGAATACGATTAATTTATTACCATTTGAAAGCATTTAGTCTGAAGAAGCTTTTTCAAAGTTAAGCTAAGCTTTTAAAGTTGTTCGAAAAAAGTTAGTACGAAAAACTCGAAATATCTTGGTGACCAATTTTCCTTGGTGACCAATTTTCCGAAAACCCTTGGTGACCAATTTTCCGGTGACCGATTTTCCGTTCACCAATAAGAAAACTGGGAAATTGCTTAATTTTTGTGAATAAAAGCCAAGTTTTTACATTTCTTTGAATAATTTTTCAAAAAAGGTTGAACAATAATAGACCCCCCTCAATTAGTAGACCCCCCCCCTAATAATAGACCGTTAAAAGAAAGGGTTGAACCTCTAATAATAGACCCCTTTAGAGGTGGGTTGAACAATAATAGACCCCCCTCAATTAGTAGCCCCCCCTCTAATAATAGACCCCTTTAGAGGTGGGTTGAACAATAATAGACCCGGGTCTATTATTAAAGGAAATACGGTATATGTTGAATCATCAGTAGATGATGTCATATTATAAATCTGATGTCATATTCATGATCGCCGAACTCGATAACCCCCGAGTACGTCTCAGAATTGGATAAACCCTTTATTTAAAAGTAAAAAATTCGGGACCAGTGAGAGGCAACGTTAACTACATATTTTTTGTGATGAAAACCCAAAAAAGCGGGTTTTGAATCGGTTTAAATTTTGAAAAAAACTCTTTTTAAACTATCCCTGGGTTAGCAACCTCTATGCTAATATGGAGTTAGCTTTTTGACCAGTAGTAAAAAAGAATTTAAAAAATTTTGGTGAGACGCAGTTGGCCCTTTTTGAACGGAGACGCAGTTGGCGAGACGCAGTTGGCTCATCAGACGCAGTTGGCCCCGAGACGCAGTTGGCCAGACGCAGTTGACCCGCTTCGGGGTAGGCGGTGCCGATAGGCGCCGCCGAGAAATTTTTCGCATTTTTTACTCGATTTGTTAACAGATTGCAACTAAATTTGCAGAAGATGTGATGCTTTTTTGCTTTAAAAAAAATTGAAAATGAGGTTTTTTATTAAGGAAATTCCCAGTTATTTCAAACCGGAACACGCTTTTTCATTAAAAAAAGTACACAAAAAAATAGAAAAACATTACACCAAATATTCAAAATTAATAGAAATTTTCGATTTTATTAGGGAAACTCGCAAAAAGCCTCAAAAAACCTCATCAAACTCCAAAAAGCCACAAAATGAGGCTAAACCTCATTTTAAAAATTTAGCCTCATTGGACTATCAAAAAGCCACAAAATGAGGCTAAAACCTCAGATCTGCGAGCCCTGGCTATAGGGGTTCTTTCCTCTTGCCTTCAAAAAATATTTAAATTCGAGACATCAATTATTAGAGCAAATCATAAAGTGATTTTATTATTATTTTATTTAATTTAATTTTTTCATAATTTTTATTTGTTATTTTAGAATTTTGTCCTTTATAATATTCTTTTTACGAACCAAATCAGCTTAGTTTGGTGACAACGCACTTAAAAATTTTGAAACTAATTTGAGTTTTTTTCCAGATTGATATTTATTTGATAAAATGTGAATTGCTTAAATTTACTCAATTTATCGCACAGTGTAGATCTAACCGAGGCTAAATCATAAAGAATTTATTGCATTTAGGTCTTCAATTGGCAAACTTTTCTATTTAGATTACGATCTGGTGTTTATCATTTTCGCATTTTTCAACTGTATTTAAAATAATATAAATATGTAAGTTGAATATATCTAAAAATGTGCCCTAGATATTTGGGCTTAATAAAAAAATAATTTTATGATTGAGAATTACAATTCACAAAGTAAAATTGATCTTAGTAGACTTATAAAATTTTTAAATCTGATTTATTATTAATAAAATGATTGATATGGGTTGTTGAATCCGTCGGAATCAAGGTTACAAATTTAACATAAATAATTTATTTTCACTAATATTTTCATTCATTTAATATTTTATTTGCTTAGCTGCGATTAAAAGGTAAAACTTGTTTTAAGAAGTAACAATGCTTAGTTGATTTTTTTTAAATATTTTTATATTTATCAATTTTTACATCCACTCTTCAACCATTTTACTTTCTTTCAATTCTTCCTTTTTATAGTTGCTTTAATTTCTTCCTGCTATCCTTTCCGCGCAAAGCCGCTGCCCTGCTCGAGAGCCCGGCCGACACTGGCCGTGACTCACGCCTCGCACTTAGCGAAGCACCCCCCCCCCGGGTTTTCTTTTTCCTTTCCAAATCACTTGTTGGTCTTTCCTTGGTTTCTTATTTAAATAGTCCGGAATTTTTTCTGCCAATCTTAAACTTTTATTTTTCTTCCTTTTTTTATGATGTAATTAATTGTTTAAATTTACATTTTTTTTAAACTTTTTAGTCATACTTGATATTTTCCTCATTTTTTAGTAGTGTTTTTCGAATTACATTAAATCTTTTGTTTAAATATTCCTGGTCGTGGACGATTTCTTTGTGGCTCGTTTATTTTTCATTTTATAAATTATTTTCAGTTCATTTTGTGATCTCAACTTTATTTTAAATGAATTTAAATTTTTTAATCTTAATAACAAATATTTAATTATATTATTCTTAACGTGCTCAGAAGTGTTAAATTTAGATAGATGCGGCGGATTAACACTTATAGTAAATAAAACTGGAATGGAGCAAATATCTAATTTATGAACAATTTTGATTAAAATGTTGCAAATTTTAATAATAATCTTATTTTTTATATTTAAACACGAATCTTTAGTTAATCTAATATCATTGCGCATATTATTTATTGAAAGATAGTTTATTAAAAAATATCTTTAATTAATTTTTGTGCATTTAAAATTATTGCACTCAAATTTTTATGCAATTAAAATATTACCTACTTTAATTTGATCGCTTTGACACTTTTTAAATCGTTTATTATTTAATTTTTGCCCATGAAAATTTGTTTGTTAAAAATTAATTTTAAATTTCTACGAGTTCATTGTAAACGATGAGTAATTCTTATTGAACAACTAATTAAAGATCGGCCAGTTATCATAAAAAATTAATACAATAGTCAATCTTTTTATGATTTTTTTAGTGCCGTCCGTATAAGCTTCTGTTGATCTGCATATTGCATTGGAATTTATTAAAACTTATTTAAAATTATTATGATAACAATATAAATTTTCTTTGTTATTATTTGCATCTAGTAGTCCGTTGCTTATTAAAAGAGAACGGATTTTCATTTACGTTTAATAATTTTAATAATTTTTTTCTCCTACATTTTATTCGGGTAGCAGACCTCAAACTGAAACTTGAGTAATTAAAGCCTTTGTTTGAATTAATTTAAGATTTCTTTGTTTTAGTTAAAGATTTATGTTTTGAATGAAAACTTTGCTTTATTTAAATAATCTTGATCAATAAAGGCATTGTCACATCAAACCTGAGAAGTTACAGCTTTTAACTCATGGCAAATTATGTATTTGTTATTGATTTTTTTTAAATTTCTTCTTAGGCTAAAATCAAATACATTAAAGCAAATATATTGACGAACCGGCGTATTGTTTACATTATTATCTCTTAGCAATTGGGTTTTAAGTAGATAAATATTTATTATCTTGCTTTTAGTGCTTGATAATCTTTATGTAATATGAATATGGAATATAATTTAAGATTAAAAAAAATTGATTAATAAATTTTTGGAAATCTTATTTCTCTATAAATTAATGCAAGACTCAGTGTTCTGTCAAGATTTACAATCGAGGCTACGAGCGTGCAAAGTTTTGTTGTAGTAATTTATATATTTTGTTTGCGAGGAAATTGCACTTATATACTTGATCAATATAATTTGAATGTATTTTTTTAAAATTATTTTAATTATTTATTGAAAACATACAATATGTCGCCAAAAGCGAAAGAGGAACGGAGGGACAAATCGATTTCAAGCAAATCGATTATTTCAGTTATTTCCTTTCCCCCTCTCCCGATCTTTGATCCCTTCAATGTGTGCCCCTTCGCCCCGCCCCTTTAAAGCCTATAAAAGGGACTCCGTTCTCCATTCGGGGCGCCTTGTCTCCATTCAAGGGCCCTCGGGAACCATTCATACCAATCACCAATCATTCGACTATCCAAGTGGGAATATTTGTCATTATTTTCACTTTCCGAGTCAGATTCCCGACAGATGCACAGAAATATGGCAATAGAAATCAAAAAGCATGATTTATCTATTCATGTTAGAAAGCGAGCATAATTTTAGCAATTTCTCTCCGCATTTCTTCAAATTTAAATTTTGTTATTACTGGTTTCTTTACTTTTGTACATTTATTATGTATACTTTTTTATATGATTGTAGACAATTTATTATATTTCTTAGTTAGTTTATCCACCTTGAATTAGAGACCGTGCGTAATGCTCAATGAGTCTGAAAAATTTTGCGTTTGCCACTAAGTTATTTAGAATTTATTTGTTATTATTTTTTAATACATTCTTTGTTATGATTTTTAATTGTTTTTTTTTTCTAAAAATGTTGGTTATTGGTAAATATGAATAAATTTTGCAGAAGGTTCAATACTACTGCAGCTATGTATTGATTATTATTTCGATCAAGCCTTGCAAACATTAATTATTTTGTTAGTCCGAAAAGGATAGATGGCAAATAGCACTTCTTCCGTTCCAAGCGGGATGTCGTCTATCTAAACAGCTGTCATCAAATATATCATTAGATATTTTAAATTCTTATAATTTTTTAACAAACAGCATTAAATTTTAAATAAAAAAAGGCTTTGAAGTTTTAGGTATACAATAAAAAAAAAGAGTATTGAAAGCTTTAAATTTATGTATTACAACATTGTTTAACTTTATATGAGTATACATTCAGTACACTATTTACTATATTATCGAATTTTTACATTAAATTTATTTTGCATAAATTATATATATTTTTATGCTATTTTGAATTTTTCAAAAATAATTTTGTTTAACAAAGAAATTTCAAACTGATTGCTATTTGTTTTTTAATTCAAGCTTTAAAAACATTTTGTTTATTATATTAATTGTTAGAGTAATTATGCCACTTTCTAAAGCGCCTAATTTGCATTTTAAAACTGATTATTATTTTTTGCTCTACAGTGGTGAGATTTCATCGCATTTGTGGTATTCAAAAGACGTGTACTTTTTTATTTTACTGATTAAGTGGTCATTTCCATCAAGTTAAACATTTTTCTGTAAAACGTTGGATAATTTCAGTAAAAGCTTTTTAAATTCATATTTTTTAATTTTCAATATCAAATTTTGATATATTTTTGTGATATTTTGTCATTATATTCAATAATGCCAGCTTAATTTAAATTTATGTTTTGCAATTAAATTACAAAATAATTAATTAACATTCCTTCTAATGCCAACTGCAAATCAACTTTTCGAGTAAATCTTTTAAATATAATTTAAATGCTTATGAAGGCTAGCTAAAAAGGGCTGAGGTCGTCATTTTGAAATTTATGATTTTTAAACCCAATTGAATTATTTTATTTTTATTATGGAATTCACAATTTTCAAGTAGTTTTATTTGAATAAATGCTTGCCAGTTGTATATAATAAATATTCTTTTTGGTGCATTGCCAAAACTCTGTTTTTTCCATGCAATTTATTCTAAATTTTTGACTCAATTTGTTAAGAGATTTGCAAATCAAATTTTTAAATTGCGGTTATAAAGTTTTAGGAATAAGAGAGGGTCCGGCAGTGCCAAAGGCGCGCCGAGGAATTTCTTGATCTCTAGTTTGAAAGCGGCTTCTCAGTTTGATGTGAAAATGAGAGAGCGCAATTTTTAGCAGCTAATAATAAAAAACTTAGCGAATGTTGGCTGTCTGTGACGCATGTTACTTTTAATTTGAAAAAAAAATGTTTTTGGAATTTGTTTGAGAATGGTTTTGTCAAAAATGTTTATTTAATTTTCTTAAAAATTGGTTTTATTACTTGTTTATTCTCTTTAATATTAATGATTATGCGCATTGCTTTACTTTACTGATTTATTTTGTCAAATTTTAAGCTTTATATTTTAATATTTATTTTATTTTGTTTATGATAAGCAAGGTTTAATTCTTTAAATTAACAATACTTCTACGTATATATATTTTTGCATTAAAATATTTTTGGTAAATATATGCTTATCTTTCATGTTTTATAATTATTGTAAAAAATTACGAGTGATTGATGGTCAAGCGGGCGCTGTCCAGTATGGTGCAAGACGAGCTTTGACCGCAATTTTTTTTCGGTATTGGACGCTTGCCAAAGGAATCAATTCAATTCAAATTATTTTTATTTTTATTTTTAACTTTTTAAGTTTTTAGTGTTTTGCTTTATATATTATGTTTTATAAGGATTATTTTTATCTTTAAAAATTAAGACTTACTCGATTTTATATCTAGCTTTTATGTATAGTATATCTATTTTATTTTTAAAAATTGGACGCTTGGAATGTTCATGATGTTGTTTGTTTAATAAAATGGACAAAACTTTTTTATATTGGCAATTTCTATTAAACAACCCGAAATCTTTCAACTGAAAATGTGTGTTGTGTGCTTGCTCTTTGGCTTGCTTGTTCAATTAATTGGACACAAAATGGATGAATTAACTCAAATAGCATTTTATCATTAGATATTTCAAATTTTTGTTTTTATTTGGACCGGCAAAAGCTTCTAGTTCATCTCTTCATATAGTACCGCCGTTATTGTAGCGGCGCCCTATTCTTTTTTTTTACCATTGCCGGCTAGCTCGTATTTGTAGAAAAAAAATTTTTTTTTTGCCCATGAAATTTGTTTGTTAAACAAATTAATTTTAAATTTCTTACAAAATATGTTTATTGTAAACTGTGAGTAATTCTTAGTACATAATTAATGATTATACAAAACCTATGTTATAAATATTTGTTTTTAAAAATAAATTATAAATGAATAAATTTATGTTTTTTTCAAATTCATACATTTTTAGATGGGCATTACGGAGCAAAATTATGAATTGCAACTTTTAAGGCCTTTTTTATGCAATCATCATTTATTTATAAGCTTTTTTTTGCTGCTTTTTATCACAATTGTTTTTTATTTAGGCTTATAAATATAATAAATGGTTTTACAATATTAAACCTGGGCTCGTATAATAAATTATTGTCGATTAGACAGGACTGTAATACCGGGTGTTTTGGCAAGGGTATAACCCAATTTTGGTAACTGTTAAGAAAACAATAAATTTCTTTGATGGAAATAGTATAGATAAACATTTTTAATTTTTGGTAAGTGCTTTCTTCTCCAGGATAGTTTGGGTTAATAAACCGCTTCAAAATTTCTTATTTTTTAATAATTTTAATAGTATTTTTTTGGCAAGAATTCTAATAACTATTTTATCATTTTTATTTTTTAATTAGTTGACATAATATTTCCACTTTTCTTTCATGTTTATATTTATCAAAATTGTGTGAGACAGATTTTCATCATTTTAGGTATTCCTTAATTAATAGCATTTGTTATTTAGCTCCTTATTTTAATTTTGGATTTATTTTAAACAATTGTACCGTTTTTTTCGCAGCGAAGTTATTCTTATTTTAAAATTTGTTATCATCTAAAATTCGCATGTTCATTGTTCTCACCGAGGCTTTCATCATTTTCTTGGTCTTTCACGATAAATAATGCTCTTATCTTAATTTTTGTTTTACTCTTTTTACAATATTTAATTTTATTATTCCTAACGGGCTCAGAAGTGCTAAATTTAGACAGTGAGGCGGTTAGCTTAATTTTTTACTCTTTTTATTAACACTTATAGTAAATAAAACTGGAATGGAGCAAATATCTAATTTATGAACAATTTTGATTAAAATGTTGCAAATTTTAATAATAATCTTATTTTTTATATTTAAACACGAATCTTTAGTTAATCTAATATCATTGCGCATATTATTTATTGAAAGATAGTTTATTAAAAAATATCTTTAATTAATTTTTGTGCATTTAAAATTATTGCACTCAAATTTTTATGCAATTAAAATATTACCTACTTTAATTTGATCGCTTTGACACTTTTTAAATCGTTTATTATTTAATTTTTGCCCATGAAAATTTGTTTGTTAAAAATTAATTTTAAATTTCTACGAGTTCATTGTAAACGATGAGTAATTCTTATTGAACAACTAATTAAAGATCGGCCAGTTATCATAAAAAATTAATACAATAGTCAATCTTTTTATGATTTTTTTAGTGCCGTCCGTATAAGCTTCTGTTGATCTGCATATTGCATTGGAATTTATTAAAACTTATTTAAAATTATTATGATAACAATATAAATTTTCTTTGTTATTATTTGCATCTAGTAGTCCGTTGCTTATTAAAAGAGAACGGATTTTCATTTACGTTTAATAATTTTAATAATTTTTTTCTCCTACATTTTATTCGGGTAGCAGACCTCAAACTGAAACTTGAGTAATTAAAGCCTTTGTTTGAATTAATTTAAGATTTCTTTGTTTTAGTTAAAGATTTATGTTTTGAATGAAAACTTTGCTTTATTTAAATAATCTTGATCAATAAAGGCATTGTCACATCAAACCTGAGAAGTTACAGCTTTTAACTCATGGCAAATTATGTATTTGTTATTGATTTTTTTTAAATTTCTTCTTAGGCTAAAATCAAATACATTAAAGCAAATATATTGACGAACCGGCGTATTGTTTACATTATTATCTCTTAGCAATTGGGTTTTAAGTAGATAAATATTTATTATCTTGCTTTTAGTGCTTGATAATCTTTATGTAATATGAATATGGAATATAATTTAAGATTAAAAAAAATTGATTAATAAATTTTTGGAAATCTTATTTCTCTATAAATTAATGCAAGACTCAGTGTTCTGTCAAGATTTACAATCGAGGCTACGAGCGTGCAAAGTTTTGTTGTAGTAATTTATATATTTTGTTTGCGAGGAAATTGCACTTATATACTTGATCAATATAATTTGAATGTATTTTTTTAAAATTATTTTAATTATTTATTGAAAACATACAATATGTCGCCAAAAGCGAAAGAGGAACGGAGGGACAAATCGATTTCAAGCAAATCGATTATTTCAGTTATTTCCTTTCCCCCTCTCCCGATCTTTGATCCCTTCAATGTGTGCCCCTTCGCCCCGCCCCTTTAAAGCCTATAAAAGGGACTCCGTTCTCCATTCGGGGCGCCTTGTCTCCATTCAAGGGCCCTCGGGAACCATTCATACCAATCACCAATCATTCGACTATCCAAGTGGGAATATTTGTCATTATTTTCACTTTCCGAGTCAGATTCCCGACAGATGCACAGAAATATGGCAATAGAAATCAAAAAGCATGATTTATCTGTTTTAATTATCATTTTAATTTCTGAACCTTTGTTATTATGTTTAAATTTATAAAGAAAATCTCGAGATTTTACATCACAATGACGTTCCAGCAAAATGATTAGCTTCTCTTTGAAATTTAATTAATTAATTTTTGGCGAGTTTCGAAATCTTATTTTCTCTATAAATTAATGCAAGACTCAGTGTTCTGTCAAGATTTACAATCGAGGCATCAGTCATTGGTGGCAAATCAGAGGTGATTTTTTTATTGTTTTTTCAAAATAATTTATTTTAATTCAAGTTATGAATGACAATAAAAATTTTAGCATAAACCCTTTAGGTTTAAATTAAATTTATGATTTCTTTGTTTTAGTTTAATATAGATTTAGAATATTTAATTTTTAATGCTTTTTGTTATAAATTGTAATATCGCATGCGAACGGAATCATTTTCAAATATTTTATCCTTGAATTTTTTGTTATTTGTTTTGAATAAACACTTTTCTTTTATTTAAATAATCAGGCAAAACAAGTGCTTTCACATCAACCCTGAGTTGTTAAACCTTTTCTCATGGCAAATTATTAATTTGTAATTTTTTTTTTTGTTTAAATTTCTTCTTAAGCTAAAATTAAATACATTTAAGCAAATATATTGACGAACCGGCGTCAATAAATTAATTTTATCTCTTAGCAATTGGGTTTAAGTAGATAAATATGTATTATTTAAATTTCATGAACTCTTTCCATGTTATTCACTCTTGTTTATTCAAGTTCAAGTTAGCTTAAATCTTTTAATGATTATTTTCAGTGCCGTTTATAAGCTTCTGTTGACCTGCATATTGCATTGCCATTTATTAAAACTTATTTAAAATTTTATGATAAAAATATAATTTTAGTTTAATTTTCTTTGTTATTATTTGCATCTGGAGTCCTTGCTTATTAAAAGAGGCAGATCTCAAACTGAAACTTGGTTAATTAAAGCCTTAGGGTTTGAATTAAATTTATGATTTCATTGTTTTAGTTTAATATATATTTAGAATATTTAATTTTTAATGCTTTTTTGTTATAAGATTGTAATATCGCATGCGAACGGAATCATTTATAAATATTTTTATAAATTTTAACGAATTTGTTAAGAAAACAATTTTCAAAAATAAAATTAAATTTCAATTATTTGCTTCGTCCATCATAGATGCTCAGCGAAAGTGATAAAAAATAAATTAAACAGTCGGGGTCACTCAACTTTGAACAAAGTTTTTCATTTTTAAATATTCAGTGAATTCGTCGAACATACTTGTGAATTTTATTTAATTAAAAAAAATTGTGAATTTAAAAAAAATTTTTTGAAATGTTTACACACCATGAAGTTAAGAGGAGGGTTGAAAAAACAATCAACCCAGCCGGGATCTGAACCTAATCCCACTACAGTTCACCTCCCACAACAACTAACCACTACACCCGTCTTTTCATCAACGGATCTCCATAAAATCCCATCATTAGGGGTGTACTTTTCAAACCGATAAACCGGTACCCCCGGTTTTCGGTTAGGCAGGTTTTACGACCCCCGGTTTTCGGTTTCGGTTGGGCCAAAAAAGCCGGTTTTCGGTTTCGGTTCGGTTAACCGACCGCCAACAACCCTATATTGCATCATGAAGTTATTTTATATATTGAGTTTAAAAGATCAATATTTTTAGTTTTGTTTATTAATTCTATGCACTTTTTTTTGATGATTATGTTGAAATAAAAAAATAAAATAATTTTTATTTTACATCAATCACTAATGACGTTGCGCAAAATAATTTAGCATTTCTCATTGTTGCCTTCTCATTTCTAAGCCCTTTAATTTGATTGTTTTTTAAATGAAAATTCGTTATTAAGCGCGTCATTCTTTATTTCTTGAACGCATGCGAAGCATTTTTGTTTACCTATTTGTTTTAAATTTCTATTTTTGTAAAATCAAAATAAAGTTAACCTAGAGACATAGAAATTATAATATTAATTAATAAACTAGACATTTGTTGGAAGAATCTAAATAACGGAATGAACAAAATCTATATTATGTTTATTTGTTTAAAATTAATCGCAAATAGCAAATTATTTATACAGTTATGCATTTCTTTGAATTGAATTTATCGAAAAGTTTATTAGAATTTTAAAAAATTTTATAACCAATGGATCTTACATTTCACCCAAAATTTGATCTTTTACATGTTCAATTCTAGATCATGATTATAACCCATGTGAGCTCGAATAATTAAAATGAATTCCCCTACGGGTAAAATTAAAACAAGCAGAAAAAGATTGCTTCTCAGTTTGTTCTAAGCATGGATCACTAAACTCAAAAAATGAGAGGAAAGTGGCCGATCGCTTTTGATTACTCTTAGCCTCAAATTGCGTAAGGATTTTCCCATTTTTGTTTTCATTAACCAAAACTTAAATTTTTTAAATTTAAGCATTTATAAAATAACGGCGTTTTTTTTTTTGTTTACATGTTTTTAAACTATTCTGTATCTAGTTTATTTTTCTTTCAAATAAAATGCTTTTTTTGTTACTTGTTTAGGTATGCTAGTGTAATTTTTTATGGTATAAATTATTAATTTTATTTAAAGTAAATTATTTTTTATTTGGTGACTTTTGTTTGATCAAGGTAAGCACCAGCCCACTTCCCCGGTAGCAGCTCGTTCACGCTGAATAGTTACTGTTCTCCGTATGGGACGGAGCCTGTCTTGCGAATATAGCATACATTGAGGTTTCGTAATCGGCTTATTTATATAACCATTTATTTTATTTTATATTTTTCTTATTTTAATTAATACTTTTTTAGCCTAATAAAAGTTGTTGCCTTAATCTTATTCATTATCTGTTGATTAAAACTGAGTTAATATTAATTTTTCATAACTCTCGTTGTTCACCGTTAAATGCCCTCACAATTTTGCTTTAAATCTTGTAAGTTGACCGCCGTAACTTTTCTTTCTAAACCACATGCCAATGTTTTAAATGTTTTTAAATATATATTTTCTTATTAAGTTAATTATATTGTGTAAATTGCTTGCTATACTTCTTCGTTAGCATTCATTAAAAACTTTATTCAATTTTTTGAATTTCTTTATCGTCATATTTATGTAAACTTTTTTTTAATGTTTATTTTAAAGTAAGTCTTATAATGTTAGCGTTTTACTGCCAACTTTCGTATTCAATGTTAAAGATGATTCACAATACAACGGCAAGACCATATACAAAAAATAATTGCATATTACTAGAATCTGTAAAAAAAAAAATTTACAAATGATAATATAATTGTTGCAAACAGAAATTTAATATTTTTTATAAAATACTTCATTAATTGCACAAATTCAAATGTTTTAATTATCATTTTAATTTCTGAACCTTTGTTATTATGTTTAAATTTATAAAGAAAATCTCGAGATTTTACATCACAATGACGTTCCAGCAAAATGATTAGCTTCTCTTTGAAATTTAATTAATTAATTTTTGGCGAGTTTCGAAATCTTATTTTCTCTATAAATTAATGCAAGACTCAGTGTTCTGTCAAGATTTACAATCGAGGCATCAGTCATTGGTGGCAAATCAGAGGTGATTTTTTTATTGTTTTTTCAAAATAATTTATTTTAATTCAAGTTATGAATGACAATAAAAATTTTAGCATAAACCCTTTAGGTTTAAATTAAATTTATGATTTCTTTGTTTTAGTTTAATATAGATTTAGAATATTTAATTTTTAATGCTTTTTGTTATAAATTGTAATATCGCATGCGAACGGAATCATTTTCAAATATTTTATCCTTGAATTTTTTGTTATTTGTTTTGAATAAACACTTTTCTTTTATTTAAATAATCAGGCAAAACAAGTGCTTTCACATCAACCCTGAGTTGTTAAACCTTTTCTCATGGCAAATTATTAATTTGTAATTTTTTTTTTTGTTTAAATTTCTTCTTAAGCTAAAATTAAATACATTTAAGCAAATATATTGACGAACCGGCGTCAATAAATTAATTTTATCTCTTAGCAATTGGGTTTAAGTAGATAAATATGTATTATTTAAATTTCATGAACATTGGCAATTGTAACAATTTATGAAAATTGACGTTTTTATTGAATTAAATTGCTTAACAAATTTGCTAATAATATGATTTTTTACAAAATTTATTTTGTTTTTGACAAAACCTTAGCCAGAGGTGTAGCTGCGTCACGTTAAAAATAATAACATTAGTTTAATAAAGTGTGTATCAACGTATTTTATTCGAGTGGTGTTTTGTGAATTGTAGTGATAATTTGGTTCTTAGGACACCCCTTCAGAAAAAGCAATGGGTGCCAGATATTTAAATTATTTGTACTGTTATGCTGCTTTCATTGTTGTAAGTTTTTTGTTTATGGTAACATTCTATTCATTTTGTAATGCATTCATTTGTTTTTTAAAATTGAATTAAATTTTTTTTATTGTATTAATTTTTCAAGAAACGTTTAACTACAATTCACTGATTATTCTTCAAAACAAAAAATAATATTAAGCCCATGGTCAGGCTCAGCGAGCTATGGAATCTTATCCATGTAACAGCGGTTCAGATGGCACGCCTCGTGGAATCGTTTCAAATAGGCGCTGAGCAGTTGGTTTATAGATTTATTAAATTAAAAAAATCTTTTAAATCTTTCATCACTCAGGTTGTATCACATGATTTCATTATCTTTAATTTATTTGTGCAAAAAATTTTTTTTATAAATTTATGAGCGCAAATAATATTTTTTGAGTATTATTCAAATAGTATGCTAGGTGCAAATCCAACGCAGATGGCTCTTGAGTCGAATGTAAAAGTGAACTGCCACTAAAGAAGAATTCATCAACTTAAACATTAATTTAGATTAAAAAAATTTGTTTTTTCACTCTCCATTTCAAGATTTGATTCATGTCGGGGTAGTTATTCTGTTTCTTGCTTAATTTTTATTTTTTTTTTTTCAGTTTTTGCTAAAGATTTATTATTTACTTTACTAATTATTTTGCTTTTTGCAAGAATTTTCCTCAACTTATTAGTGTCTATTTATTTAAAATTTTTGTTATTATATTTTTATACATTTCAGGCAATCAGATGGCCATTATTAGCAAGAAAAGCATTTAATGGTTGCGGGCAGTAAGAGTTATCGTTGTTAAAATCATAAATAATGAAACGATTTTTTTAATAGAGTTTTTATTTACAAATTTTTTTTTAACTTAACATGTTTTAAATGATTATATTTGTTAGATTAACAATATACCATAATTATGTTTTAGTTTTTTATTTTTTAGCCTTTGACAACTTCTTCTTAATTGTTGATGATAAAATTGATCAGACCGTTTGCTACTTCTTCACGAATTTCGTTCTTGTTTATAAGCAATATTTGATCATATTTTTTATTTTGGTTTTAGAAATCGTAATTTTGAAAACAAAAGTTGCAAAACTGTTTATTAGTTTTAATGCTCATCTTAAAAGGTATGTTGATTATTTATTTTTTAATAACATTTTAATTCAATTTATAAATAAATGATCATGTATGCGCCAATTTAATTTAAGGAATTTATCATAATTATAAATTATTTGACGCTAAATTTATTGTATCTATTACTGAAACCGAATTGAAATTAGTATATTCTTAAAATGTAAGTTGCTCATAGAATTTTTAAAAAAACGAACTTCGAAAATTTCGTGTCTATCAACCAACAAAATTTAGGGTTACGATTTTTTTACGATATGGCCAAAATTACGACACGATACTATATTTTTTTTAGCTGTGTTCTAAATTCAAAACAAAATTATTATTTTTTTCTAGAAATTTCTAGTTTTTACCGGCTATTCAATTAAAGCTCATTCTTTTTCGTCCTCTATTAATTCTGATAATCGAATGGTAATGATTGGATAAGAAGAAAATGTAATAAGATTAATGAAATAATATTTTGAAGATGGACCGTCATTTTGAATGTAGTAAAAATGTGCTGCTGAAGGATCATAAAAGGTTAAGCGCCCGGCAGGGATCGAACCTGCAGCCGCAGCAATCCGTGCTGTGCTCTAACCAATTGAGCTACAGGCACCCTTTTAGCGGATCCTTCAGTGGGGTTCACAATCCTCACCTTCCCCCCCCCCACATGGGAAGGCGGCGTGACTGGCTGGGGATGCCGGTCAGGCACCAGTCCGCACTAATAAAAAAATTTGTCGATTAGAAGAGGAATCGCACTTTACACCCAAAATGAAATTGGGCACACTAAACACTAGTGCTGCACGAGACCCAAAATTTCTCAATACTCGAGCCCGACCCAGAGACTCGAGCCCGATACTTTACCTCGAGACTCGAGCCCGAGACCCAAAAAACCCGAGACTTTTCTCGAGTCGATACTCGATATCGAGACTTTTTTTCGTAAAATTTTTAATTACTTCAAAAATGTCATAATTTTTTAAGATAAACTCAATTTTATACCAAATCTAATGATTTTTTATCTTGATTTTGACTAAAAATAATCGGTTTAAAAGTAAAGATGATGTGCCAAGCATTTTTGTTTTTAGGGGGGTGTATTTTTGGGTACGCATCGGTTCAGTGCCCACGGTTCAGTGCCAGCGATTGAAAGGCTATAACTTTTTTTAAACTCAACCAAGTCAAAGAATTAAGATGTCATTGGAAAGCTCTAAGCTTTTAAAAGCTATTGTTAAGCCAAAGTTAATCAATTAGAAAATTAGTGAAAAAGTTATTTTGGTAAAACTTTAAAAAACCCTTGATTTTGCGTGTTTTTTCATATTAAAGTTTTTAAACCAATTAAACCGCTTGGATTATTTTTTAAATGCTTCATCTCATTTAAAGCTTTGGAATGATATCTGGTTTGTTTGATTTGGTTGAGTTTAAAAAAAGTTATAGACCTTTCAATCGCTGGCACTGAACCGTGCGGCACTGAACCGTGGGCACTAAACCGATCCGCCCCGTGTATTTTTCCCTTTTTATTGCGTTTTTGATAAGGAGTTTTCGAAGTAAATGTTCGGTTTTTAGGGATAAATTTTCCATTTTTATTGCATTGAAGCCAAATTTTTTTGAGAATTCTGCTTTAATGTTTGTAAAAAAAAATAAACATATAAGGTTTTCTGAGTGATGTGTTTTGTTTTTTGGCTATAAATTTTCAGAATTTTTCTCTTTCCCTGGTTACCGGGGAGAAAGCCCCTAAAACCAGTAAAGGAGAGAAATTCCTAGCCTCCAAGCGGCTCACCCCCCCTTCGAGAGGGCCCCCCACCCTGAACTGTCTCCTCCGGAAGCCATCCCTCCGGGCACGGGGTCACCTCCCCCACGACCGAAGCCCCTTAGGGACTACAACCTACCTAGCCCTTCTTTAACCCGTAAATAATTAAAATAAAAACCAGGGGGCCTTTGGCCCCCCCCCCCTCTAGAATCATTAAACTAAAAAATAAAACAACAAAAATTATCTCGGGCATAAGACGAATTTAAAATATTTCCCAATTAATAAAGCCCAGATTAGGATCGGTGTATCCTTTCCCCCCATTACTCGTCGTATATTATTTATACAGCGAAAGAGCTAACAGCGTTGACGCGAAAGAGCGAGGTAAGTTACTTTAAACTTTATACACTTATAGTAGCTACTATCTATTTAAGAATCAGGCAGAGCTAATACCTGTATCCAGGTTATGGGTTGTTCGTTCAGACTCTCAGTTGATAATAAGATGTTATCTACATAAAAAATAATCACTTCTCTTCCTCACTAATTGCTCTCCCGCAATACTGCCTTCTTCCTCAACCTGATCCGGATGAAGTCAGCTTGCTGATTTCCATCGATAGGAAATTGAGAGATGYGATCATGAATTCTCAATTCTATTGATTTCAGTTCTCTTAAACTTAGACTATTTAATAAAGAATTACTACCAGACAGGATCAACTGGATCACCTGCAGCGAGGCTGCTAGTTTGAGGTTTCATAGTATTTAACTTAAGGAGTTGCATCGTTTTGATCACGGTCCTCTCACCCTCTCCGGGCAAGCTTCGACCCATCGGGGACTGTCGAGTTCCTCTGTTTCTGTTTCATGACGCCCTTCCCTGTCCAAACTCCACCACACCTCTGAGCGTTTTCCTTCCGATCAGTTCTACATAGTGATCTTTTGAAAATAGAAACTACTACCATTCTACAATGCCAGGTGGTGTATTAATCGACTTCAAGCGTTCGACAGAGGGATCTCACTCTTAAGGTAACCTTTCTGAGGTAYACCTGTAAACTTATCTATGATAACTTCGTACAAGTGAGATGCTATCTACGATCTTAAGAATCATTATTTGATCATAACTTTGTTACCCCTCCCAGGGACACTCAGCTTACGCTGCCTTTCTATACTTATACATATACAGATAACATCTAAAACAACAACTTAACTTTGTAAGTACTTTATATTTTTCTTCTACGCTTCGCTAACCCTACCCCTTTTCATCTTGTACGCTAGCGCTATTCATGCTGGACAACGTCCTCCATTGTCCTAGTTGTCTTTAGCGTACTCTCTGGAGAGTGTATCAGAGCGGTGCTTGTTGTCTCTATCGTTCCTAGCACCTTAGCCCATAACCATAACCGTGAAGGTATGACTGCTTCGCCTGAAAAATCCTTATCAATTATTGATATAAGTGTGCCCACAAGGGGCTATCTTATACTAAATTCCTACAAAGATAAACAGTAATGAACTTATGGAATTTATATTTATACTACCCCCTACCCTTAATACTTCAAAAAATAATATTAGAAATATTTAAAATTCGTTAACTTTCCTATGCCTACGTAATTAAATTTAAACCAAGGAATGCTAAATATAGAAAGAAAAATAAAAAATAAAGTAATTAAAGAAATAAATAACAATAAAATCCTAACAATAACAAAAATAAACAACTAAACTTCTTTGTCCACCACTCCAACAACCCCCGAGGGGAGCCTCCCTAAACTTGCCTTCTATAGGCTGGGGACTCCTCCTCACCCTGGCCAACCCCGGGGGCCCAACCCCTAGGGCCGAAGATCCCAAAAACAATTTAACAATAAATATTAAAAATAAAAATAAAAATAATTAAGACCAATTAAAAGTTAACAAATATGAAAAAATTAATACAAACTCTTCGAGTAACTTCTCTGTAGCCCGGTGAAAATTATAAAAAAAAAGATAAGTGTGATTGATTGCCTACCCTAGTGTTCCTTCCATGTACCCGATAGGGTACTAGATTGTATTGTGATACAAGTATAGCTGTACAGGCAGTACAGCCTGAACCTATACCATAGTCCTTATGGCATTACAATGTTTGATAAGGATTTCGCTGGCGGGGCCAGAGGCCCCCCGCTTCCTGATGTGCTAGGGTAGTAGTCAGAGATCAAGAAACCAGAGGCCGGAGGAAAGAAACAACTAAAAATAGAAAACCCTTTAAAAAAAGTGTAAATTTCGTTAGGGTGGAGATCTGGGCACCTTAAAAGCCCCTTGGAAAGAAGGACCTTATCAGATAAAAAAAACCAATTCCCCTATGCCTACGTAATAAAGAGCAAAAAAAAAATGCAAATTTCGTTAGGGTGGAGATCTGGACACCTTAAAAGCCCCTTGGAAAGAAGGACCTTATCAGATAAAAAACCAATTCCCCCCTACAGCTACGATATGAGAAAAAACTAGAAAAAGGAAGAAATAAATAATTAAATAAAAAAAAATAATAGAGTCCAAAACTGAAAACAGGGGTCAAAAGCCTAAGAATTCTAAAGTAAAAATTTTAATAACTCTTCTAAAGCCGAAGAAAAGTCCTCCCCACCCCTACTAAGCCGAACCCCCAGGAGTACAAGACGGAGTTGATCTAACGCGTTATGGGCCAGTATAAGTTAAAAAGCAACGCCCTGCAGAAAGACCCCTTTCACACCCCCTTTAAACTCTTCCTGGCAACTAGCTCCTCTGAGTGAAGACGACAAGACCCCAAACCCTTAATTCGTTAAAAAACTCCTAAATAAAAAAAAAAGACTAAAAAACTAAAGTCAAGTGGATTTCGAATACTAGCCCCTAAAAAAGGAGCTAACCATAGAGAGGGACTCCTCCGGATTCCCCCCAAGAATCTGTCTCCAAGACAGGAGACCTACTTAAACCTACCCCAAGACAACCTGCCTTAATTAAGTTATAAAATAAAACAAAAAAAAACAAGGAACAAAAAAAGAGAAACTCCCCCGTCAGCAGCCTGATAATCCTCAAAAACTATTCCTTGAGAGTAAAAAACACCCTCGAAAGAAATAAACCAAGCTGGCATAACAAAAAGGGGAGAGCCTCCCGTAATAATAGATTTTAAAACTAACAAAAAATAAAGCGGCTTAAATAACCTAAAAAATTTAACTAATTACCACGACCCCCAAAAAACCTGCGAAACCGAACTCAAACAGCCCGAACCCAAGTAACCTTAGCCGGAACATTGTCTATACCTCAATGAACCCGCTTCCGGGCCCGAGCTTCAACTAAAAACCTAAAAGAATCAAGATGTCCCCGAAAACCACCTGGGTCCTCAACCCCCCTCTCGTTATCAGACCCAACCAACTTAAAATCAATATCCTTTAAACCAACAACACTCCTATGATCTTCCCCCCGCTCCCTAACCGGAAGAGGCCCTAAAACAGAAGTAGGCCCAGAAGAACAAGGCCCGGGGGCAACCCCCTGAGAAGACCTAGGCACCTGCCGAGGGTCCGTAGGAGGACCATCGCCATAAAAAAGAAACCTGTCAAAAAGATCAAAACCGACCCTCAAAAACGAAACCATTAAAAACAGAAAAAACAAAAAAAAAATAAAATAAAATATTAAAACCCCCGGAGGACACCTGATTAAAAACTGAAAATCCTTAGCAACCTCTATTTTAAAAAAATCCTTAAATTTAACTAAAACACGCCATAGAAAATGGCTGCTAACACCGTTTGCCAATCCGACGACTGATCAGCAAAGACGGTATAATGACGCGCATTGCAGAACTCGAGTTCTAATCGAACAGACTTTTGGGAGATGGAAAAAAAGATTTCAGCATTGCACACCCCAATCCGCCTTAAACTTCAAACTATTGGCATGTTTATTGTTGCTGCAGCGGTTTTGCATAATATTGCAATTATTCGTAATGCCCCTAATTTTGATGATGATGAACTCGATGATGTTCAACCTGAACCAGAAGATGCACAGGCTGTTGTTGGTGCTGGAAATATCGATAGTTTTGCTTTTCGAGCAAATATTGCTCAAAACTATTTTTCACTTTAATTCATAATAATTATGGCTATTAAAAATATTTTAAATTATTTAGGCAGAATTAGACCG
>MEIZ01000087.1:0-20803 GCA_001723225.1 Globodera ellingtonae | reverse complement strand
TTAAGCCTCCAGAACCCAATACGAATTAAATTAACAAATGGAGCTAAAACTAAAAAAAAAAACACATAGAAGCTACAAAAAAGTAAAAAAAACAAAAAAAACCAAAAAAAACTTATTAAAAAATCATAACGAAATCGAGGGAAAAACGCACGAAAAAAAATAGCTAAAAAAAAAACTAGAAAACCAAAAATCGAGAAAAAACCAAAAAAAAGGAAAAAAAATAAAAAACTGTAAAAAAGAAGAAGAACATACTCGGATAGGAAAAAAAAAATAAACACCAAACTCCTTAGCTCTAAGTTATAACCGCTCACCAGTTCCCTCTCGCCCTCTGAGAAATCAAAAGGCCTCCGATTAACCTCGGTCACCAACAAAATCAAAAGAAAAAAAAAATAAAAAATAAAAAAAAAAAAAAATAAATACTCCTTTAAATCTAACCTTTGGAAAAAAAAGATCATCATAAAAAGAAGAAAAAAATAAACTAAATCAAAAGAAATAGACTGAGAAAAAAGACGGACCGAACCCAACAAAGAGTATTTAGACACCCTATAGTATCTTAAAAAAAAAAACAAAAAAGTTACAAGGCCTAACAAAAAAATTAGAAAGAGAATATTAAATTTTAGTCCTAGACAAAACAAAAAAAAAAGAAAAAAAACCAAGGTTAAAAAAAATTTCCTAGAACTTAAAACAAAAAAAACAGAGACCATAAAACTTGACAAAAAAACTAACTCCTTCTTGAAAAGCTTTAGTCCATCGCAAAACGCCTGCAAGTATCCAAAAAAAAAAAATTTGTTCGGAGAAACCCGTAGTTGAGAGAAACCTAATAAATAATGCTCAGACATTACTAAAAAAACAACCCTTATCAAAACAAAAAAAAAAAACAAAAAAAATAACAAGCTTTTTTTCGGGATTTTAAACCCATCCTTAATATATTAACAAACTTAACACCCCCCCCCACTTGAAAACCCAAAGAAGGACCAAAACTAAATTTATAAACTTTATTTTTAAAGCAAATCTAACAAACTATCCTCATCGAGAGGAGGCTAAGGATTTTCAGCTGTAGATACACTAGCCGATACCCAATCCTTAGCAATGTGAATAAGGGATAAGGATGYCGCTATGGATAGGGATTATTTTGCTAGTTCGGAATACGGATACCCTATCCGTAGCATTGTGTATACGGATTTATCTGCAGCTAACGGTTTATCTGCAGATAGTTAGCATTGTGAATATCAGCATCAGTCTCTTCAAAACTATATTTTAATATAAAATAAAACACTAAAACATTAAATCTAAATATTTTCGAGGCATTCCCTACAGGCCTAAAAAAATGTATAGGAAAAAACGTTAAATTGACCCCTCAAAAAAAGATCAGAAAAATCTTTCTTCCTACAAACAATTTAAAAGAATCCCAGAGAAAAGGGAGAACCCAAAAAAAACCCAATAAAACCAATTCTAATAATAACATAAATCATCCCCAACAAAAAATCTTAATGAAGACAAAATTAAATAATAAATTATAAGATATGTTTCTAAGCCTGACACCTAAACCCTGAAACTATAAACTAGGGACTATTACTGCCTAATCAAGACAAATTATTAAACTTATAATAACCTAGAAAAGTGTTGTTTTCTCAGTCTCTTCAAAACTATATCTTAATAAAAAATAAACACTTAAACATTAAATCACAATATCGAAATTAAATATAAAAAATGATCCTCTCGTACAAATTTTCTTAAAAAAAAATAAGCTAGATAAACAATTCTAACTCACGTCGAACTAAACTAATCTCACGTTAATAAAAAAAGAAGAACAGTCTTTTCCAAATTCTTAAATCTCTCTAAAAATTTAAATTAAAGACAACATCGATGTAAAAAGATCCTGTTAACTCTAGAGAAATTTTTCAAAATATCAAAGTTTATAAAATTGACTAAAATTTTACCCCAAAAAAAATTAAACAAAAAAATTTCTAAAGACTTATCTTAGTCTTACTTCAAGAATTAATTTTTAAATTCATAACAAGTTGCAAATAAAATAAGAAAAAAAATTTCCAAAAAAAACATTCATCCCAGAATCCAATAAAAAAACAACTTAGCTTGCTACCTTCGACCAATCACGCTAAAGGTGCCGTTTAAAAATCACTAGGCAGTAGAAAAAAATCATAAAAAAGAATCCCGAGGACTCTAAAAAACAACTGAAAAAAAACCTAATTAAAAAAGAAATATTAAAAGTATTAACATCCTAAAAAAAAGTAATAATAAAAAAATTTTTACTCTAATTAAAACCACCAGAAAAATCCAAAACTTAACTTTTAATAAAATAATAAAAAAACTCTTAGAATTTTCAACATTATTTCAAAAATCACCTAACTTTGATTATCTTATTTTAACTAAAAAGAAAAAGAGAGGTTAAATTAAAAAAATGAATCTGTTTTAATAAAATAATTTCTCTCTTTAAAATGCAAAACTAAAAAATAACCAAAACCCTCAGAAAATAACAAAAAACTCCTTTAAAAACATAAATCACTCCCAACTCCAACCAAACAAGAAACCACAGTCTTCTATTTTGCAAATAAATATTCTATCTTAAAATAAAGCTTCTAAGTAATTTTTTGTAAACAAAAAAGATAAATTTAGAAAATTTAAAGGAATTACCTCAAGAAAACCAACAATTTAAACAATTCTTTCTCCTTTTGAATGAAAACCAAAAATTCTACTATAAAATAAAGAACTTAAGTGAAACATCTTTTACGCTTAAAATAAAAATAATAAAATTATAATAGACACTCCTAAATCCACCAGAAAAACCTTCTCTTAGCAAAAGAAATATTCTCTTAATTAAAATAAACTAGTTTTCAATAAAACCAAAAAAACTACTCCCCTAGATAAAAAACTAACAAAATAAAAAAAAGATAAACCTGAATTAAAATTACCAAAAAATCTAAAATTAAAATTAACAAGAACCCCCCAGTTAACCAGCCTCCTGAAAACCTAAAAACCAAGACAGAAACCTTAAAAAAATGTCCAAAACTTAAATTTACCAGCAAACGCAAGGACAAAGTTAAGGGACGGAAAATCAAACTAAAAAGTTCAATTCAAAATAGAAAAACCTGCAGCAAAAACCCCCCCTCTACCACCAGGCCCTCTAAGATCCCTTTGGTTTCAAGTCTATTAAAAAAGATAGCAAAATAAAAAACAAATCCTAAAAAAACAATATAAAACAAAAAAAAATCGAAAAAATAACAAAAAAAATAAAAAAAACACAAAAAAAATAAAAAAACAAAAAAAAAACTAAACCCCTAGTTCTGACAAAAACCCCCCTCAAACCTACAAAATTAAAAAAAATTACAAAAAACTCTGTAAAAAAAAAATTAAAAAACCTATTGAAAAAAACAAAAAAAAATCCTAAAAAAAAACAAAAAAACAAGAAAATAAAAAAATCATAATTATTAAAAAATATTTTAACAAAGTTTTAACAACTCTCTAAATGAAATAAAAAATTCCTTGCCACAACTCGAGTTCCTTCTGATTTGAAATCAAATATTCTAAATAAAATAAAAAGTCTAAGATTTAAGTTCTCACAAATCTACCTTACTACAACTTACACCTAAATTAACAGGTATTGATGGACAATTAGTACTAAAAATAATAAAAATTCAGAAAAAAATCAACTTCTTCATACTTTTTTTTCCGGTTTCATGTGTCCTTTCAAAAACAGTCCAAAATTTTTAAAAAAAAGTAACTCAGCCTAACTAATAAATATTCTCTATATTTATCTACAACAAAACTATTAATAAAAATAAAATCTACTAAAAAAAATCAAGACAATCATACAAAAAAAAAAATTACTAGCTAAAAAAGAGGGACCTCCAATTAATTACCAAGTTCCAAAAATTAATTACTTTTTCCAACTTAATTTATTCTTTTTAAATATAACTTTACTCAAGAAGAAATATTAAATTTTAATAACCAGGGACTAATCTGGGTTTCTCTAAACAATTTTAAAATTTTCTGAATAAAAAAAACTAGATAAATTTTAAACAAAATAAACTCAAAAAATAAACCTGAGAATCAAAAAATTAAAAAAAGTAAGAAGTTAACTATAAAAAACGTGTAGCCGAATCTTCTGGAACGTTTGATCGATACTAAAGAAAAAACTAAAAAAATAAATTATTTAAACAAAAATTTAAACTTAAATAAGATTTTTTTTCTAAAAAAAAATCAAAAACAATAATTAATTAATTTCATAACCTCTTCTTTGGAAAAAAAGAATTCTCATTAAAATAAAAAATTAAATAAAAATATTTTAACCTTAGAATAATGAATACTAAAGACTTAATTTATCCTAAAATACTTTAATAAAATTTCACCCCAGCCAGAACAAAAGAAAAAAACTTTTTATTAACAATAAAATATTATTTTTTAAATAAGATCTTCAAGATTACTAGACAAACTAAGAAAAGTTTTCAAAACTTTAAAATAACCCTAAATTAACTTAAACCTTATCTTCCAAAAAGACAAATTCTTCTTAAAATAAAATTAAGTTATTAAAAAGACTTCGGTATCTTCAGATTTACAAACTGAAATTTTTCTTAAAATAAAAATCCAAAAATAAAGTCCTCACTTTTTAATAAAAAATTAAAAATACTAAATTATAATAAAACTCCCCTTTTTTCTCGTCAGCCCCTTAAAATCCTGACTTAAAAGGGGTAAATAAAAATAAATTCCTTCAATTTAGCTTAAATTCTCTCGACCCACAACCAAAAATTTTAAAAATAAAATATCAAGCTCTAGTCTAAAATAAAAATCAATAAATTCTCCCAATCACCCCTAAAAAAAACTATTGTCCTCGTAAACAAAAACGTACCCCTTGTAAAAACACAACATTATCAAGTATCTCAAACCACTAAATTTAAATTAAGCCCAAAAATAACCTAAAAATATTTAAAAAAACTAAAAAAAACTAATGACCTCCCCCAGAACTAAAAAAAGACGTAAATAAACGAATAAAAAAACCAGAAAATAAACCCCAGAATCCAAAGCTCGGAAAAAACCTAAAAATCCTGCTTAAAAAAAGAAAAACAAAAACAAAAACCAAAAAACAAAAACCAAAAAATAAAAAAAAACCTATTGCCCTTGTAAAAACACCACATTATCAAATTTCTCAGACTAAAAATTTTAAAGAAACACTCTAAAAAAACGAAAAACCCAATACAACAAGCCTTAGAAAAAAAACAAAAAAAAATCAGAAAAATAAACTGACAAAAAAGGCGGACTGAACCAAAAATTCCTTAAGAGTCCAAAAACAAATTATTAAAAACATGGAATAACATACTTAACAGCCTTCCCCCCTACCAGGCGACTGAACCGGTTGGTCCCACTTCAGAATTTTTCTCTTTCCCTGGTTACCGGGAAGAGAGCCCCTAAAACCAGTAAAAGAGAGAAATTCCTAGCCCCCCAAGCGGCTCATCCCCCCTTCGAGAGGGCCCCCCACCCCTGAACTGTCTCCTCCGGAAGCCATCCCTTCGGGCACGGGGTTACCTCCCCCACGACCGAAGCCCCTTCGGGACAACAATCTATCTGGCTCTTACAAACAAAAATGCTTAAAATTAAAAAACTCCTTAAACTAACCATAAAGACTCCACCTCCAAAATCTCTCTACATTCCTAAAATATTAATACAAAAAACCTATTAAAAAGTCTTAAAGAAAAAACAGGGAAAAGCGCACAGAAAAGGATAACTAAAAAAATCAATAAATTCTCCCAGTCATCCCTAAAAAAAATTAAAACTTCAGGAAAAGAAAAAAAAAAACTAAAAAAAAAACCTATTCCAAAAAAACAAAAAACAAAAAAAAAAATCGGGCCTTAAAAAAATATACAAAAAAAGGCCCAACCCCTCTCTTAAATATTAAAAAAAATAAAGGTCCGAGGACTTTCTTGAAAAAAAACAGTTAAAAAAAACTCCCACCAGTAATCACTAAATTAATAAAACCTTTCAACCAAAAATCTAACCCCTATCCAAAAACTAAACAACGTTAACTCAAGAACCACCGGCATAAAAGAATGATTTGCTCCACAAATCTCCGAACACTGGCCAAAAAAAAACTCCTACTAAATCAAAATTAAAATTTAAAATATTTAAAAGTCCACTCATAACATCCACCTTTAAAAAAAAAACAGGTAACGCCCAAGAATGAATAACATCAGCTGATGTTAAAACAAACCGACAAAAAAACCCTTAAAAAAAAAAGAGAAAAAAAAAATGCATTGAAGCCAAATTTTTTTGAGAATTCTGCTTTAATGTTTGTAAAAAAAAATAAACATATAAGGTTTTCTGAGTGATGTGTTTTGTTTTTTGGCTATAAATTTGTAAAAAAGTAGTAATTAAGTATGTAATTAAAAGAATAAAAAGGGTGTTCCACAAGGGGATAGAAACTCTGATAAGGGAAATACGAAACAGAGTTTAACCCACTAAGCCACAAGAGCCAGAGACCCAAAAAACTCGAGACTTTTCTCGAGTCGATACGCGATATCGATACTCTCGTGCAGCACTACTAAACACTAAGCAACACCAGCATTTGCAATTTTATTTTATTTGTAGAAATCGTTTTTGTCTAAATAAATTTAAAATTCAATTCTACAATTAGTTTTAAAAATGCACAATTTATAAAGGTTGTAAGTTATCATTTTAACAAATCTCATAAATGTGATGAGAATTTGTATAAACACTGTGATCAGGTTTTGGTCTGTTTCACGTTTCCTTTAAACGTTTAAACAAAAACCTGGGAATTTAAATATTGACTAGTTTCATAATAACTTTATAAGGTTCACTTTTTTTAATAAGTTAACTTTCATCAACATTTTGTAACTTTAGTTTTTCATAATAAATTATATTTAAATTTCACTATATTTTATATATTTATGGAAAGATTTAAATCACATTGCAAATCGTTAAATCCTTTTTTAATTAACTTGTCGAAATTATTTATATATTTATTGTAGAATATATGTAGCTGACCGAACGCAAAAAGGTTGAATTATACATATTCAAATTTTGTTATGAAAAGGTCGAAAATAAATAGGCTTTACTTTTTGCAAATTAGTAATTTTGAAACAAAAAAAGATAAAAAATGATTGTTGTGAATAAAACAAAAATCAAAAACTTCGCGTCGTTTGACAAGCACACATTTTGTACATTTTTTGGTCCTTTTTGGAATGGACGCCAATTTTGGTTGAAAATGAATGAATGAGTGGTTGGACGGAGAAAGGTCACACACTCCTCAGTGAAAATCGAACGATGAGATACATACCTATACAGTTGGGAAGTGAACACGAGGGGGGGGGGGAGAGAAAAATGAAGGTGAGGGCAGCGAAAGAGAGAAAAGAAATCATAAGAGAGAGAATTTCCAAAATTCAAAATGTAACACAAACTTTATTGTAATGGATATTTGCAACTTTAGTTTTATTGTCGCGGATTCTTGTAAAAACCGATTGAAAATTGTCAATCAATGATGTCTTCTTTAGGGGTGTAAATCACGTGGAGACGACCAAAAATTTTTGTACAAAAATGGACTTGACCCAAACAAATTTTGTTAGTAGGTCAAAATTGTACTTAAATATAATTATTTTGCGAGTAAATTTTTAATTGCAATTGTTAGGCAATAAATTGCTATTTCCTATTTTTTTAAATAACTTGATTGGCAAATAAATTCTATTTTTATGATAAATGAAATTTTAAATTAAAAATGGAGTTATTGACAATTTTTTAAAATTCCGTATTTGATCAAATAAATTATAAACAAACATTTTAAATGAAATAATTAAATAGACAATAGCTACAAGGCAAAACTTCTTGTAAACAAAAAATAAAATTGTAAATTAATTCAATATCCTTTTTAATTTCCCCGAGTTTAAAAAAAACGTGTGATATTTAGAAAATTTTCAAAATTTATTTCTTTGGGCGGACGATTTTACTAATTGTTTCAAAAATTCATAATTTTGTGTAAATTTGAAGAAATATTGAAATTTCAATACTTATAATTAGAGACCGGAAACTTGGACCAAACAAACAAAAACAAAAAAATGGTTTTTTTGGGTTGTGCTCCAATACCAAAAAACAAAAACAAAAATTTTTTTTAGCTGTATTAGAAAATATTTTCGTTTACTCAAAATGCCTTTTCCCACTAATGCTGATGACACGAATTTAAACTTTGTTTTTGATTTTATTAAATGAAAACCACGAAAAAAGGGCATGCAAATGTGAAATAAGAATTGATAAATAAATGCGACGAAATAGTGTGCTAAATTGAGAGATAGCGATGCGTAAGCATTTGTCAAATACAAAAATTTTAGTATTATTCCTATTTTTTAGCTCTTCTGGAAAGAAAATTTGTATGCATTTAATTCCATTAAAATCATCGCTAAAAATTGTGTTATTGACAAAATATTCATCGATTTTTTCGGGGGTGGGGCGGGGAAGGTGCAAAGCACATCAGCATCTTCACTTAATGGGCATTGCCTTCAAAAAAACAATCAATTTTTGATTTTTCCGTCTCATTATTTCATTTAGTTCAGTAAAAGCCAAAAAATAACCTCAAAGTTGCGCTTGCGATTGGAGCAACCTTGTATTAATTTTAAAATATTGTGAGTTTTTGAGAATAAATCCTTTGTCTTTTTTTTATTTCATATTTTGGAACTGTTGGCGCAAATTTATAATTAAATCAACCATTTTAAAATGTCAAGCAGTTGAAAAAAGTGCTAATTTAATGATTGGCCGACATTTGCGGTGCGACTTAAATATTTTACTATATTTTTTACAAAAACTTGTTAAATTAATAGCGTTTGAAATGCGATGTTTAAGAGATATAAGTTAAAAATTAAACTTCAACTTTTACTATACAAACGCGTCATAAAATAGTCAAAATAAAAAATAATTATAAAGTATATTTAATTGATTAGATAACCTAAAAGTAATTTAAACTTGGGCGAACTCTTCTGCGTGTGGCAACATAAGGCTAACACGTGCCCACATTCGTGGACTGAAACTCTGTCGCTATTTAATTATGGTTAGCCCACTTTTGCGCCCCCCACATTTGCGCCCCCCACATTTGCGCCCCCACATTTGCGCCCTCCACACTGAGGGAAAAGTTAGAGATTTAGGGGTTCGTTAGGCTTAGGCCTAAGCCAGCCTGGCTTGGGGTTCGTTAGGCTTAGGCCTAAGCCACCCTGGCTTGGGGTTCGTTAGGCTTAGGCCTAAGCCACCCTGGCTTGGGGTTCGTTAGGCTTAGGCCTAAGCCACCCTGGCTTGGGGTTCGTTAGGCTTTAGGCCTAAGCCACCCTGGCTTGGGGTTCGTTAGGCTTTAGGCTTAGGCCTAAGCCACCCTGGCTTGGGGTTCGTTAGGCTTAGGCCTAAGCCACCCTGGCTTGGGGTTCGTTAGGCTTAGGCCTAAGCCACCCTGGCTTGGGGTTCGTTAGGCTTAGGCCTAAGCCACCCTGGCTTGGGGTTCGTTAGGCTTAGGCCTAAGCTAGCTTAGGTTTAGGCCTGAGCCTAATTTGCGCTAACAAATTAATGTTTGTCGGCGCCAAAATAATATTTTTTGTGTGGGGCCGACAATGAGCGAACAGCTTTTTGAAAATTTTACCGAAAATGAATTTTTTTTTTTTTTCTCCATCTGGGACGCAAATGTGGAGGGCGCAAAAGTGGGGGGCTCAAATGTGGGGGCGCAAATGTGGGAGCACGTTAATTTAATTATTACAATCCTCTTTACTACCTAATTAAAATGATACTTAATTTTAAAAAAAATTTAAAAGGCTTAAATTAATAATCTCAAATAACGTGGAATCATCAAATGTTTTGGAGAAACAATAAATATACAACATAAAATTAACATTTCAAAATAACGATGTTTCATTAAAATTACATAAAAACAACTTATGAACTTTTATATTGAAATGGTTCTTGACCCCGGCGACAGTTTCCGAGCCAATGAACCGGAACACTTCCCGGAAAAGACATCCAAGCGCCACCAACAAGGCAACTGTTAATTTTAAACGTTTATGTCAACATTTATCAAATATCAATTTTTTAATTATACTAAGAAATAATGTCGCAATAAAGCTTTTTTAACTTTTATTGGGTTAGCTTCTCATTTAATTAGTATTATAATGATTAAACGTTTCTTTTTCGTCGTTATATTTTAATTCGGATTCTTCCATATAAATGTGATTAATATTTTCTTTTTTTATTCGGTTATTTATAATTTCGGAGTAAGATTAGAATTGCCGACAGTTATATAAGTAAAAAAATTAGTTCATGTTTTTATAAAATTTGCATTATATTTAATTGGTTTTAATAATTATTTCTACTATTTAGTTCTCAAATCATAGTATGAAAAATCGATATTCCTTTAACTTTCTTAGTGAATTATAAAATTTCAAATTTTGTTGCATTTAATTTTAAATAAATTAAATTTATTTTTGAAATGAGCTTTCCAAGGGCAAAATCGGAAAATAAAATCCGAAACCCGAAATTCCGAAATCGAAAATAAAAGCCGAAACCCGAAATCCAAAATTCCGAAACCCCAAAAATCCCAAAATTTCCGAAATTCCGAAACCCGAAATCCGAAATTTTTTCAAGGGAAATTTTTGCATACGAATCTGCAAAGATTTGAGTCGCTCTTGACTCTAAGCAAGTCATAGCTCCTTAAGTTGAGAAACCCATAGGGGGAACCTTTTGTCAAAATTTTGCAAATAATTTATATCTAAAATTGTCTGAAAATATGTTCTTGATGCACTGATTACCAAAAAAATTTGTATTTCTAATTATAATTAACACACTTTGCGGTAAATTTAGGGGTGTATATTTTTTCCGTTAAAAAGGGCATTTTAACGGAAAACGGAAAAATTTTCAATGAAGTAAAAATTAGTTTTTTTAAAATAATTATTTTGTAAATATTTTTTGAAATTTACAGTATTCACTTTAAAAAATTTTAAAGGATGCCTTTTTTTCAGCAGCTTTCTAAGTCTATTTTAAGCTTTTAGAGGGGGGAGGGGGTCGGCGGTGCCGATAGGCGCCGCCAGAGAAAATTTTGAATTTCTGACTCAATTTGTTAAGAGCTTTGCAACCAAAATTTTAAAAATACGGTAATTTTCGAAAAAATAGGAGAGGTCTGGTGGCGCCGATAGGCGCCGCCGGGAAAAATTTTTTGAAGATTTTAATGTATCTTGTTAAGAAATTGGCTTTTCTGAAATTTTATGGCACTAAAGTCATTTACGATCATTCAACGTTGAACAAAATTATAAATTTTTTAAATATACAGCGAATTCGTACAATCAAAAAATAAAATGAAAACTTGTGAATTGTCATCTAAAATATTTTTAAAAAGATGGGAAATTTCAAAAACAAAATTTGAATTGTTTATACCACCGTAAATGTTTAGAGAAAGTCGGAAAAAATCATTAACACAGTAGGGGACCCGAACCCACACCCAAAGTTTAACTGACCCCACCACTCACAACTATACCAACACCAAACAGGGTCAATTCCTCAAAAATCCCATTCTTAGGGGTGTAAAATCCGAAATTTTGCTCAAATTCCGAAATCCGAAACGGCCAAAAAACCCGAAATTTCCGAAATTCCAAAACCCGAAATTTTGCCCGTCCCTGATGCACACCAGAGTTGCCGCGGGTTGAGAAAAATGTCGGGGTCGGGTTCGCGTATCAGGTCGGCCGAAAAACCTCGGGTCACGTTTCGAGTCTCAGGTCGAGAAAAAAAAACGGGTTTCGGCTCATCAGGTTTCGGGTCTTTAATCTCTTATGTTATTTTAAGTTCAGCTATCAACGTACTGTTTCAAGAGTTGTTAATTACTCGGTCCCGACCTAAAAATGATCTACTTTTGAAAATCATTTTTTAAAAGAAAAATGACACGAAATGAGTTCATCTGAGATTTTTAACATAACTGTTATTGCATAAAATCAACAAATCTTGAAAACGGGTTAGAATTTCTTAGTTCGCAGAACCCGAGCCTTATTTCATGTATAATACATTGCAAAAACCTATAAATATTTCTGTTGAATCATAAAATTTTTTCACGCTTCAATTTTAATAAAATAAGAAGTTTTTAATGGCTGTGCAATTTAGCCGTTTAAAATAAGTCGTCAAAAAATAGGAATAAAAAATATCTCGCATAATTTTAAATACTCATAATTTGTCAATAATTCTTAGATTTAAAACATTCAAATATTTAGTTATTGTAATAATTTGATTATTTGATATTGATTGTTGCATTAAGTAAAGGGCCGGGATTTTAATTTTATTTAATATTTGTGTTCAAGTAAATTATGTTTGTAAATAATTTGAAAAATTTAATTGGTATTTTTTAGTTTTTAATTTATTGACACTATTTTAAATTGTTTAATTTTATTATTATTTTCTTATGAAAAACATACTATTTTATTTTAAAAATAATCTTGTATAAATGTAAAGGGCAAAATAAAGATAAAAAATTCGATCGTTAATAGGTTAAATAAGAAAATGTACTGCATAATTAAAGAAAAAATAATAATTAAAAAAAACCTGGACATGCAATGAAAATAATTAGTTGGGGCGAAGGCAGAACTAGAATGATAACAAAAAATAAATAATGGTTGTTTCGGCTGCTTCTAAAATCCGCTAAAAACAGGTACATACCAATAATTTTAAAAAACAGTTATGGCCAGAATAAAATAAAGAAAATTATAATAAAAAACGAAAAATTTGATTAAGCCAATAAATAAAATTCAAAAGGCAATTAATTCAAATTAAACAAAAATGAATTACCAATTTATTAAATAACTAAATAAGAATTTATAATTAAATAAAATTAAATAACGAATTTAATTGAAAATGTAAATAAGTTTAAAGAAATAAAATCATAATACAGAATAATAATAACTTGAACAATATAACAAACATTAATAATTAAAATCATTAAATTACCGTTGGACGCTCGTCCACAAATTGTTCGTTAGTTTAATAAATTATTATTCACAAATTTCTAATTATTATGCCAATGTAACCACTGGCTCTTTTAACCTTTTAATACACAGCATCTTCAGTCAATGGTCGGTCATCCATTACCTACTAATTTATTTTATCTAAATCATTTTAAATTAGCTAAATATTTAATTTTTAAAGGTTTTGGCGCGTTTTATCATTTTTATACTAAAGGTTTTTGATAGTAAAGGTTACTCAATTATAAAATAAATACAAAATTAACTTTTTGAAAAAAGCCCGATACTTCAAAATGTAAAAATATTTATAAATTAAATTCTTCCTTTCAATTATAAAAGAATAAATTTCTGTCTATATAATAACTGACAAATGGCATATTATTTAAAACCATAAAAATTGCCAACTCCCAGAATTGCCAACTCCCAGAAAAGAAATAATAATTTAAAAAAGTTAATTAATCTCAAAAGTAAAAGATTAATAGAATAAATAACCTAAGAAAGCTTTAGTGGCTGCTACATCTCTCGAGTGGTTTTAACAAAAAATGAACCAAAATGTAAAATATAATTGCATACCGAAGGGTTTCTTAACAAATTAACATCAAAAATTTAAAATTTTCTCGGCGGCGCCTAACGGCACCACCGACCCACCCGCGCCCCCAAAAGAAGTTGAAATTGTATTTTTGAAAAAAATTTTGAAAATCGACAAAATTTTTAGAAATTTCAACAAAAATGCTAAGAATCGACTTTTTTTGTCTTTTTTTCACTAAAAAAATTTTTCATCCGAAATCCGATCCGAGAAATTTTGGGTTAAAAAATAATTGCAACTAAACATGATTAGTGAATTAATTTAGCAACACATTTCTTTTAACGATGTGAATCGCTAAAAAAATACTAGTCACATAATTTTTTATGGCTTGTATTTTATCAAAATGATGGGCTTTTAATATTTGCTGAAACATAATTTGTAAATAATTAATGAATAAAAATTATACCGATATAACTCAAAAAAGAATTTTGAGCGAAAGCCACGCGTAAATGTTTTGAATATTTATTTAATTGTATTTACTTTCCAGATCAGCACTTCTTCCTGCTTATGTTGCAACAAATTTGGAAGCATCAGCTTGGCGTTGAAGGGAGATATGCTTATTTAATTTATCTTTTTTTCCACTCGATGTGTCCATGTGTTGTGACAAATAATGACTGAGTTAACGTAAATAAACAAAAGAAATATTTGTAAAAAATAAAAAAGTTTAAACTATATATGACAGCCAGACTTTTGCTAGGTGATGAATGCAAACTGGTTTATCAACAAGCACCACCGGGCGTTGGTATTAAAAAAAGAAGCTTTTTTAAAAATCTAATAATAATTAAAAACTTTAAATCTAAAAGTAGAGAAAATCATAACATTAATTATTTAAAAAAAATTTCACATTATAACCAAACCAAACAAAAAAGTTTAAGAACCCGATTGTATAAAGGCGTTGGCGCCCGTCCTTAATTCATTTTTAATAGTTGTTTTAAACTTTTAGTAGAAAAAAATGATCTTTTAGATGATTACAAACATGCTAATTTAAATACTCGCAAATTAATATCAAATGAAATAAAATTAAAAAATATGTATTAAAAACAAAATCAAATCTTAATGTTCTCCCTTAGTTTGCTGGGTTGTTGGCAGCAGAGAGCGAGAGCTCGTGACTCTTACAAGCATATCGGTCGAATTGGGCAAATCTTTCAATACCTTTTAAAATTTACTTTGCAAATTGATAAAGAAAATAATTATTAACACAAAACAGTCAAATAAATGTAAATTTTTAGCGAACAAACTTTTTGGTAAATATGAATCTAACTCCGCCTTACTTCAGTATTTATTTTAGAGGTATAATGCATGAACATGAATCAAATCAAAACTTTTGGATTTTTAAAATGATAATTAATTTTCAAAAACTACAGATTGCCGACACATTATCAAGGAAGAAATGCAGAAAGCAGGGGACTTCATGTATTCAAAAAACTATTAATTTTTGTTTTTGTTATTGTAAATATCAAACAGTTAAAATCTTAAGACTTTTTAGAGAGTTTATGAAATTGAAATATAAAAAACAAAATAATAAAAAAAAGTTTAACTGTGATTTTTAAACACTAAACATAATTTTAATAAAACTACTATTTATAGTTTGTATATTATCGTTTTATTTGGAAAAAAAACTATTTTGATGCCAAAATTAAAATTTTTACAATTCAATTTTATGTAATTTCCAACTCAGATTCAATAATAAGCTTAAAATATTTTATTTTAATATAATTGTATGTTTTTGCTGCAAAAAAAATGGAAAGTAATCCGATGGTACTTAATTAAAGTGTTTTTGAAATTGTAATGGCTGACCTTGTAGAAATTAATTACAAAAAACATATAATACCCTCCTATATCACCTATTGTAGACTGAACCCGAACACTATCTTTCCCCCCTGACGAGGAAAACCAACCACCCAAAATTCTTCATCAAGTTACTCATTTCGAGAAATCGGACGTTGGGACTTATCTAAAAAATAAATGTGCAATAAAAGAAATTGAACAGCGCATTGATGAGCTTGAGAACCGTTCCGTATCTCAAGAGCAGCAGCTGCGCGATCTCCGATGTCTTGCTCTACATTTCCATCGTCTGGAACGAGTTGAGAGCTGGGCTTCACGAGTAAGTTTGCATTTTCAGCCTTATTTTTCATTTTTTGAAAGGCTGGTTTTTGCTAACTTAGATGTTTTAATATTATTCAAAACCCAAAAAATTATTTAAGGGAAAAATCATTAAAGTCAGAATACCCTTCTATGTTACATACCTATTGTATAAAACCATATGACTGACTATTATTAAAATTAAAACTTGCATGAATTATAATAATAAAAATGATAGACATATTAAATATATAACGTGATACGAACCATTTTTTTAAGCTGATCTTCAAGATTGGATCACGCTGAACATACTTTGATATAGTTAGAATTTGTAGTACAGCATATTGAAGAGGAAACCCAATATTCTTAAATAAAAGACATTTAAAGACGTCCTGCTTATTTTTAATCTCTACAGTTTTGTATACATTTTTAATGATTTTCGGTCTAAATTAATATTTTTTGAAAATGATATGATAAAAAATAATTAGTGTAGGACTTTTGTGTGACACTGTATTTAAAAACATTTGAAGATTCTGTTTCTTGTCATCGATATCTCAATCTATTTCAATGAATTTTCAACAAATAATAAGAAAATTATAAAAAAAAGGTAAAGCAAATAAATTTTGCAACGTATTTGTACTTAGTAAATCGTTTAAAAATCTCTTGATGCCTAAAGAATGCTTTTGGGGAGGGCACAAAAAAAAGTAAATCTTGTCAAAACAATTATCTAAAGCAAAAACTAAGCAAAATTTTAAATAAAATTAGCAAATATAATATTAAAACTCATTACAAATAATGCGGAAGAAAAGAATCATTGTTCCATACTGCAAATTATTCATAAAGAAAACTTAAAAATTATTTTCGCGTTTCCCTAACTTAACTTGGCTTAATAACAATAAAAAATGCAAAATCAATTCGTCGGCCTTTTCGAGTTTCCACAAATCACGAGCATTTTTAATTCCACTATTTTTGTTACGCCAACCAGGCGGTTATTAATTTTCTGACGCAGCTATTTCAGCAACGTCAACAGCAAATACATTTTTTGATCAACACAATCATGTGGAGTCATCAACCATGTTGTTTGGCAGGTTTAAATTTCTAGCTCTTTAAAGCATGATTTAACTTTAATTAAAAATTTAATTTACCTAATTTTGTCTTGAATTTTGCATATAAATTTATTCTTAATTTAACAAAAGCCAATCATATTAATTTCTAAAAATAATAATAACGAGGAAATACTAAAAAAACATTATTTACTGAACTAAAAATTGCTTATCATACCCAAGGTTGCGGCTGTTTTTAAATAATTTTTATTTAAAGGCAATTGTTTAAAAAATATACCGATTACACGGTAATGATCGATTAAAGGAAAATTGTACAACAAATTTAAAATTGATAAATTTGAAAATACTAAAAAAAAGATTGACAAATAAAATTATAAAGCAAAGCATATGCAAACATCAAATTTAGCAGATAAATAACCAAAAAATCAAATAATTTGATTAGAAGAAAAAGGTAGTTTAACGCAAAATTTAATATAATGATATTCATGAAAATAGCGAAATGATTTTTTAATCCGAAACATAGGCCCTTTTTACTTCACACAATACTAAAATAAAGTGCCAGACAATAAATAAAAAATTTCAAGATCAACGTCACAGTAAAAGAGGCAAATTTTATTGTTTTAAATTTAATAGATTTGTTTTATCAACACTATACACTATAAACCAAAACGTGATATACTTACTAAAAATTGAAATAAATGAATACAAATTGAAATAAAATGCTAATTTATTCTCAACAATCAATTCTCAGCTGTCGGAGTTTATTTATGAACCAGAGACAGATTACACATTCCAGATATGGTCCGAGCGTTGAAATAAAAAATAACATTGAATTACTCATATAATTGAAATAACAATATTGTTTTATAAATGTATTTTATTTTCAACTGCATTTTGCCATCCATAAAACGTAAGGCCAATTTCAAAACCTTATTTCGCGACTTTAAAATCTGTTGAAATCATTAAAAACAACAAAATACGACGTAAAGCAAATAAATATCTTCAAAAATAAATTTTAACTTGAACTCTAATTTTATTAATGGTTAATCAAAGAGCTTTACAAATTTAATAACGGATTTTATGTGAACAGGCATGACACGCTTATTGTCTCAATTTAGATAATTTAAGTTTAAACCTTGGTCCTTCGTTGGATGCAGACAAACTTATATATTGAATAACGATATTGTTATAATGCAATTTTTATGGATTTTAAAATTCTACCTTTTCTTGATAATTTTTTATCATATAAGATACACAAAGAACTATACAAATAGAAAAACAAATGTGATGCAAAAATTCAAAACAAAATTTTCAAAATCAAAATTTTTTGTTATGTATATAAAAAATTAAAATATTTAAGGTTAATATATTGAATAAGCCATTTGTACAAAGGTTGCTAAAAAAATAAATAACATTTTAGGCAAAATATTATAAAATAATCTAATAGAAAATGAAAAAATAAATAATTAAATATAAAATCTAAAACGGCGGAATGAATTAATGAGACTTCAATATTACGTTAATATTAACATTTTGATAAAGCAATCACATTCAATAATTGGTTAAATATATTATTTGTGTACTGTAATATATATCCACAACTTATTTAAAATAATACGTTGCGATTAAACACGGCGGCTCTTCTGTGGCTACAACGATCAATGTCTAGAAGCATGAATAAAAAGAATTTAAATACTTTTTTTCTAAACCAACCAACTTTTCAAACCCTCAACAACAAGATGCACCTATACAATTCAGAATTTAATTCAGTAGACTTTGCTTTTTGCATAAATAACAAATAATGAATGAACTCAACGTGAATTAATTTAATTGATTGTTTCAAAACTCCAGAAATAATACCGCCTAAATTTAGATTCCGCTAACACTTAAATAACTCTTAATAAAAAATGTTCAAAAATAAATTTTGCGAACACTTAATGTAAAAAAATAGCGAAAAAGCAATATGGCCCAATAGATTTATAACAAAAACCGTCATTGTAACGGGGGCTTGAATTGTATTGTATTGTATTGTATTCACTGTGTGATATAAAGCATGTAATCATTTTTTTTGGGCCTATGGAATGCAAAAATTGCTAAATATGGATAAAAAAATGGGCGCCCGAAGAGGGTCATTGACGATGAGGGCGGTTATTATATATATTATTACAAAAGATGATATTATATTTTAAAATAATGCCAATTAATTAGAAAATAAATTAAACGAAAACCCCCAAGTTCGTCAACAAACTGGTGCCATTAGAAGGGGCACAAAGCTTAATGTCCTTAAAATTTATTATAATTTTTATAGACAGTTCAATAAAAAAATAGTTACTTTTACAATGCGGTTATATTAAAATAAACATAAGTAAAATATTTAAACTTAAAAACAAAATAATCAATTTTTTAAAAAGTAACAAAAATCGCTCCTAAAATGTCAAATCGACAATTTAACGTTAAAACATGTATTGAAAAATCTATAATTTTAATAACGAATAAAACAAAAAAAATTTTTTAAATTGTTATTACAGGACGCTTAAATGTTGAACGAATAAAAATATAAAATTGAGCCTTCAAAAAACTAAAAACTCGAAAATTATCAAGAGTAAAAAAAAACCAAAAAATGACGAATTAATAATTAGATTTAGTCAGTTTAGTCCATTTTGGTAGTTTTAATGTATTTAGCCAGTATTGGTAGTGTTTTAGTTTTTCATTTTCAAAATAAAAAGGCATAAATAATGGCATCAAAGGAGTTGTTTTTCAGTAAATTTTCAATAAAAAAATGTATTAAGGCCGTAAAAGAAAACAATAAAAATAAAGTTGACTAAGAAGCTTTAGAGATTGGAAAATTTTCTACGCGTGAAACGAGCGCCTTTTTTTATTTATTTACAAGTTTATAAAACTACTTAATTTACTTTTTGTTTTAGATACAAACTCGAAATTWAAAAAAAATGGCCCCTTTTAAATTTAATATACACATAAAAAGATACAAAATAAATAAATTAACCTGGGCAATCGTCTTGCATAAGTTTTTTTWAAATTAGCTTTATCTTTTCGAAAAAAATAATAAAAAAATTTTTTAAATGGATAACCACTTCGATAGTTTTAAAATTTCAAAAAAATGGGTAGCAGAATTGTTGAGTTAGCAATTTCCAAAACCAGCATTAATTTAAAAATAATGTGATAAATCAAAAAAACTAAATCCTTTGCATATTTAATAATATTCTTATTAAATTTAATGTAAAAACACAGACAAGAACAAACGTTTGCAATTAAATAAGTTTGGAATATTTATAAAACAAAACAGCTAATTATTTTTGAACGAAATTAGGATCTCGTCTGCAACAATTCTCAATATAGGTAACCACAGAATTAAAAAATGTTATAAAATAGAACGATAATTAAAAAAATAATGTTGATAAAAATAGTAATTAAATTAAACACTTGGCTAAAAATTTGCAGAAAAATAAATAAAAATGGAAATCGGACAAAATATAGTATAATATTAAATGACTAAAACCGTAAATGTCAATAGTAAGTATACTGGTGTTGGAAGGGCCAGGTGATCAACGCATTCTCTCTTTGGCTTCGAGAAACAGCGACGGCGTATCCCAATAGTATGTTTTAAATGGATTGGAGCGAATTTTTTGTTGATATAACTGCTCATTTTTTTAAAAGGACGACACTTACGATACAGTACAGGGGCGGCGTCCGCTTCCAGACACTTTGAGCAATTGACTATTATTATTTAGCAAAAAATAATTTGAAAATAATCTTTTCAAAAGACAGAAAAATAATTTAAAACTAAAAAATTAAAATAAATGCTTGTTTTAAAAAATCATCATTTTGATCGAAATAAAGCTTAATAATTAATTTAAAAGGGGCTATTTTAAGCATTGATAAAGATAATCATTTTGATAAAAAAACATATAAAAAAATTATTACTATATAAATAATACAAAGAGATAAAAAAGCACATTTGCAAAACAACTTTGCTTATTATTCAAAATCATTTAATATATGTATTACACATAGATACATCACATTTTTCTTTAATTAATCTTTTATAGCTGATAAATCTTCTAAGT
>MEIZ01000086.1:328995-342684 GCA_001723225.1 Globodera ellingtonae | reverse complement strand
CCGTCCGTCCACAACACCTCCACCACCACCAACACTCTGCTTTTAAGAAATTTAAATTCCGAGATTTCTGTAACCCACATTTAACCATTCACCCTGCGAAAGTTTTACAAATTCACTAAGCTCCACTTCCCGTCCCCCGCCGCCGTGTCCAGATGTTGGCGCCGGTGGAGGTAGACCGGGTGCGAAACTATTGGAACGCCCGGGGAGGGACAAACTTCTCCAGTCTTCCGGTTTTTAGCTTCCAATTGTATCAAAATAATTTTTTTATTTTATTTTAAAGAGTGTTTAGCATAACGTTGAGTTAGAAATTGGTTAATTGCAACACAATAGCTTTCATCTTTTCTTGGATTCATTTACTGTTGCCACATGAACAATTGTTTCTTTCTCATTTGTTAATTTTCGTTAATTAACAAATTTTTATATATTTAAGAAGGTAATAAACAAAAATTATAAATTGGATTGAAAACTTTAAAAAATGTAGCAATATGACTTATAGTTGAATATAAAATATATTTGAGACTAAAGACTTCAATCGAGATTGGTCTTGCTCACAACCAGTCAAACGACATCTGTAAAGCTCGGGAATATTGCAAATAAAATACTTTTATTTTATAAAATTAAAATGTAGTTTCTTGTGCACGGTGTTTGTAACGTTTAGGCAATAGTTTATTCTTTTTTTATTTTACCTTTAAATTGAATTTCTTTATAGTTGTTTTCTAAACTTTAATTTTTATAGTTATTTTTGCTAAGTGCGCCTCGTCTGACAGCATTGATTATTTGAAGCATATTATATTTAGTTAATTTTTGGATATCTGCATATTATGTAAATCAATTACTTTTTACTTTAATTTGTCGCTTTAAGACGCCAACTATTTAATGTGCACGGGGCAGCAGATTTATGTTATCCTGAAAAAAAGTTTATTGGACTTTATCATTAATTTACTTATTGCTCCTTTAAGTTTTATTATTTAACTTTATTCAGAATTCATTTTGTGTTCGTTCTGGCAAATTTAAATTTAATTGCAGGTACGTTTCATTTTTTGTTTTATTACTGCACGATTCATCAATCATTTATTTGCTATAATAAATAAAAGCATACATATTTTTCGTTTTTATATTTTTCTTTTAATTTTGATTAATTTTTCTTTGGGTTAAAATATTTTTTGATAGAAAACTTAAACATTTTTTATTTATTTATCTAGAATATATCATTAAATTTTTGACTTTTGCGGCTTAATTGGCCAAAGTACGACGGCCAAACTTTAAGATGCCATATTTCGATGGTTTGTTTTTTGTATTAATTTAATTTAAAACATATTAATAAAATTAGTCACGAAATTATTTTAATATAGTAGCAACCGCACGACCAAAAGAATGACGCACCAGCCATTCTCTGCAAATGCTGCAATTTTGAAAAGCAACAGGTTTATATTTAATAATTTTTAGATTATTTTAAAAATTATACAAAGCGTTTATTTCACATAGTTTGATATCGAAATTATTTTATTTAAATACGATAGCAATGTTCCATTAACACAAAATTTAAAATTAGTTATTTGCTTTAATTTTAAATATTTTGCTAACTATTATTGTTTATTTTAAAGTTGTTTTTAAATGCAATTCAAAATTTTTTGCACCGCAATTAAAATAAGGTGAATTACTTATTTTATATTTTGTGCACGACGCTTCTCGACTGAGAAACCGTAAGTTACATTTATAATGTTTCTTTGTATTCAATTGAATATTTATAATTTTCATCACTTTTTCGAATATTGTTTATTTGCATAAATAGCTAATTTAAGTAAATATATTTACCATGAATTACTCTCTTTTTTATTTTGTTATTTGATTTATGTATCAAAAAAATAATGTGAGCTTTCAGTGTTATAGCATTGATTTTAAAAATCGTTCCATTTAAAGTTGACCCTTACTCTGCAAATGAATTATAATATTATATTAACCTTTTAAAAAATTAATAAATTAATTTACAGTACACGTCAACTTTTAACGTGGAGGCCTTTTTTGAATTAGTTATGACTTTAATTTTTTTTAACAAAATTTTTTATTTATAATGACATAAATGGCTGTTGAAAATTAGAATGCGAAATTTTATCTAATGTATTTTATTCTGCTATCTTATTGTTTTTTGTAATTTTTTTACGGTTCTCGTAGGAAAACCCAATAGAATTTTGCATCAAAATTAGGTGATTAATAACTAGGTAATTTATATTATTTGATTTAAAATTTTGTAATCTTGTTCTTTTTAAATAAATGTTTTTTTATACGTTTTTGCATTATGTGATTTTGCAAAAAGAATGAATGCTTTTTAAGTCTAGAGATAACGGCCGTTCGCATTTGTTTTTTGTTTATTTTTAAAAGGTTAGTACGACATTTGTACATCTTTTATTTTTTATAATTTATACCCTATTTTTATGCAAACCAAGTTAATTAATATTTGAATAATTTCCTAAAGATTTTTACTTAATAACATTTACTTTACTTAATAAGCTAAAATTTAACTAAATATTTTTTTCTTTGTCACTCCATGTGCCACTAAATTTAAAAAATTTTATTTTAAAGATCGCAAATTTAGAAAATGATCGATCCGCAAGCAGCGGCAGCGACTGCACCGGGCCGATTAAAATTTTTGATATAAATCATTAATGCAAAATACAAAACCACAAGAAAAAATGATGAATTTTAGTGAAAAAATAAAGAATTATTATAAGCTACGCGAAATAACATTTTTATTTTATAATCTTTTTTGTAACAACACCTAAATGCCTGGGTTACAACAAGTGTCCGTGGTTTACCAAAAAACAAAAAAGATGCATCAAGAAGATCATTTTGATTTAAGACCCAAAAATAAATATTTAATTTAACTTACGAAAAATAAATATTTAAAAAATTGAATTAAAAATAATCAACTTTGCAGATGAAAACAATAATTTAAATATACATCTTTTTAGCAATCTTTTAAATATAAAAAAATATTTCAAAACATACGATTTTTTTTTTGGAATTATCGATACATTAAACACTTAATTAGTTCATCAAGAAGAAATTTTGCTTAATGAATGAAACATCTATTTAATAAATAAAATAACACTATTTTATTGATGGTTATATAAAAATTGCAGTCGCTTATTTTTCAAAACGAAATAAAACTTATCTACCTAATGATAAATATTTCATTAAATTTTACTTTTGCAAAGGCATATTAATTTACTTTATGTTAAGTTTTAAAATATTAAATAGTCATTAAAATAATTGAATAATTCAACTTGATTCCACTAAATCTTATTTATAATATTTTATGCAAAGACATATTAATTACGTTATGTTAAATGTTAAAATGAATAAAGACTCATTAAAATAAATGAATAATTCAAATGTTAATTCACTAAACACATGTTTTTTAAATATACCTTTAAACTTAGATGTTGTTTCTTACATGTGACTGTGACTTATCTCATAAAAACAAAACAGATTCGAAATTTATGGAATTTATGTTTAAATTTTGCACATCTATGGACAAAAAAAATGAAAATTATTTGAGGGGCACAAACATTTTGACAAACAAAAGGACATTTTTATCAATCTTTTTCCTGTTTACATTTATCTTTACTGCGAAAAAAGATACATTTACCTCTCAAAATTAAAGAAGGGAGTCGGCAGCACAACCCCATTTGACGGAAATCCACGAACACATCAATTAAAAAAATAATTAATATAGTCATATCCTATTTTGAATTTAGCGGAAGAAGGACGAGTTCAAAACGGGAATAATATAATATTAAAGAAGATGATTTCTTAAAATATACAAGGAAAGCATCCAAATTAGTCTAATCAATCAGATAAATTAATATGGTCTTACTCTATTCAAACGATTAAGTAAGGCACCTATCAAAAGGTAATATTTTATCCAATTAAAAAAGTTTATCGATAAAAATAATTTTAATATATAATCTTAAAAATAGTATTGTAAGTAAAAATTAAAAAAATTAGCAACAAAAGATGCATTGAAAAATTAAATTTTTTACAGATTTATAAAATTTTTGTTGATTGAAATTCTATTAATTTAAAGTTGTCTATTTTTATTTAAAAAACAAACAGGAAACTTTCCCGGGACAGCCATAATAATATTTAGTGGAAAAGACGGCTCACTGAAGAACTCCGGATGCCGCACATTGTCGTCTTAAATTGTTAACCACTAAGTTTAAAAAAAGTTTAAAAATTATCAAAAATAGCGAATTTGCTGAACGCAAATAAGGAGTTAACCAATATAATAACGTGATAGCCTGGTAACTATTAAAAAAATAATTTCAATTTTATAAGAAAACATAATAAAGATTCGATGTAGGAAAAAGACGATTAATATGAAAGAAATTCAACATTTTACTAATTCCATTTGTAGAGTGATTCCGTAAGTATTTGAGAAATAAAATTTATTTATACATCAATTAAACCGAAATTAAAAAATAGTAACAAAGATTTTACATTTATTTAAGCTTTAAATGAAGCAATGTTATCATATCAAATTCATTTACTTAAAACGTAGAGATTTGATTATAAAATTTTATTATTTATATTATATTTTATACATACCTATAAATAATGCAGCTATATAAGCCAAACAAAAAATCTGCAGTGGAACAAATCGTTGGTCATTTTACCAAAGWAATGTAATAATATAAAGAGTATTTCTTCTGGACGTCAAATTGCGCGACGCCATGGCAAAAACTGCTGGACAGATCCTGAAACTAACGAAGAAATGTGACCATGAAAAATGAAAGAATGTGATTGCAAATAGAAAGGACATACTTAGATTATATGAATTTGCTGGAAAAATTAATAAATCGTAAAATTAAGTAAATATTTTTGAATTTTTTATTGCCAAAAGCAATACCCAAACCAACGCCATGTCGAGCATTTCAAAGAGGCAATTTGTCCTTTTGTTTCTGAGCTAACCATTTGATTAATAAAAAGTTAATTTAAAGCTTGAAAAAAATACTAATTAAACTAATTCTATTTGTGCCTCTGATCCCGCCATCACATAATACGCAGTTCAACAAAAATAATTTTCAATTACCTCTAAATATACTCTATGAAATTATCAGAATAAAAACAGGCTTTATACAATAGTTAATTTAAAAACACACAAATTATATAAACTATAAAATCTAATACATTTATTTATTAGGAAAATTAAAAACCTTAAAAAGGATTATTTTTATAAGGTTATTAAATAAAAGGCAAGGAATTTGGGTAGTGTGCAATCAAATGAATATTTTGGTAACCTATAAACTTTACAACAGATGAGTAAGCTTTCTAAATATACAGTGCTTAAAATATTAATGTAGAAAGAATCCTATTTGTAAATTTAAATTTAAAAGTTCTAATTTTTTAACATAAAAATTGACAAAAGTTTTTTGCATTTTCCCTAAAAATATACGAGTAATAATATTTATCCTATATGCGCTCTTTGACGAAATAAATATTAATAAATTCTTAAAAAATCGCCGTAAACAATATAAAATTAACTTATTAATTATTAAATTATTTTGCATAATTCAAATAAAAAATTTTAAAAAAAACATTTATAATATAAGGATTAAAAAATGTTTCGTTGTTAATACTGCTTATACAAATTATATAAATTAATAATATTTTTTCTTTTTAATATTTAAGCATAAAGAAAATGGTCAATAAAATGTGTAAGTAAAATTTAAATTGCTAATTATCATATACATTTAGTTTTAAATATCTGTCACAAAAAAAATATTTAAATCATTTAAATTAAATTAAGCTATTTATATTTTATCAATTAAATATCAATCCGTCAACGTACTCATAAAAAATACTTTTTTAAATTTTTTCAAGTAGAGCTGTGGGTTAACATAGTAGGTCTGGTGGATGTGTCGATATTACATAGAAAATACCCGTAGAAAATAAAATTATGTAACATTGAGTTACTATACGAATATGAATATAAACAACAACCAAATGAAGCAAGAATTGCGCATCCGGAACAAAAAAAAGAGGATTTTTTAAAGAATTATTTGAATTCATAACAAAGGTCTACAGAGAAATATTTAATTGTTATATAGAAATATAATGTGTTCATTACATAAATATTAAAGCAAAATATAAATAAAAGTTTAACTTAAAAGGATTAATTAATATATATTTTACAATGACAAAAGAATAAATAAAAATTGCCGTGGTCTAAAAAAATCGTTAATTTATGCACTCATAGGTGCTCATCTTCCTCCTTGCTGCGAAAACTCAAGGTGTCACCACGATACTGTTCTTTCGCGCAACATCACTCGTCTTGTTTCTTCTATTTAACTATAACTTATGTTCAAAATTAAACAAACAAAAATTGATTGAAATTCAACTTCATCAAAAATCTATTAACTACAATATTTTATACCAATTTCTTTTAACGATTCGCGTTATATATTAGCTAGAAAATAAAATCAAAAACTAAAAAAAGTTGTAAAACAAACGCACAGGCAGATCTCTATATTAAAACATCAAAATGGAATGTTCATCAAAAGCCAAAGTTAATTTAAAGTAATATTAATTTTAAATGTTATTTAAATCAATGTAAAATTCTTTTTGTAAATGAATAAACTTAAAATACCGTATTTCCTCAAATAGAAGACCCCTTTTGAGAGGGGTTGAACAATAGAAGACCCGGGTCTTCTATTTGAGGAAATACGGTATAGAAAAAACATTTTAAAAAACTCAATAAAATTATATGAAAAATAAATTTTAAAGGCTTAAAGGCGAATTTGGACGCGTAGTCAAAACGGTGGAACTGCGCCTGGAGGACAGAACGAGTATCAAAAATGACTGCGGGGTTTTTTCACGACGCATGAAAGGAAAAAAACATTTAATAGATTAAATAAATATTAAACATACATATTAACGCGCAAAAAAATTGTTACAATAAAAGCCAACTGTGATAAAAGTATTTACATAATAAATAATTGTTTAGCAAAACAAACATTTTTGTCTTTTTCACAGAATGATTATGGACTGTTTCAGAAAATCAATTGTCAGATTTTTATTTAAACTACCTGAGGAAGTAAAAAATAATTTGATTTAAAAAATATAAAATAGCTCATTTGATAATTAAATATGATTGAAAGACATTAAAAGTGTTGATTGATTAATTAGACTAAAACTATAATAAATATTCATTAAATAAACAACAAGAGGTGACGATTTAAAATTAAGAATTTGATAAAATTTTAATTCAAGACTGGGATTTTCTATATTTTATAAAAAAGCCAAAAAATGAAATTCTTAATTATTAAAATAGAAGATAAAATAGGATCATTTTTGAAATATAAAGTTTGAAAAAAAATTAAAAAGGCCGTCACATAAAATAATATATTTAAACAGAAATATAAGAATAAATTATTCGCCGAAACGTAAATCAACAATAAGTAATCAAAGTTTTTATTTTAAAATGTTAAAGCAATGCTAAAACAGCTGCTACCGAAAGGTGAAAAAAAGAAACAATTAACAAACATCACCAAGGCATTTATAATAAAATTTTAATTTAAATTTTTAATAAATGAATAAATGAATAAAATTAAAAATTGTTGCATATAAAATAAATATAAAAAACAGCTATTGTGGCCTACGTAATTTTAATTAAAGAGTTTGTTTTTAATAGTTAACAAATTAAACAAAACTTAAATAATAAATAATTAGTTAATAGAAACAGCTTACACGCCAAGTTCTTCTTATTTACTCGACCGATAAGCTGATTATGCCATTTTGGCTTCATGGAATCAGGAACATGCATTGATCCTTCTCGTATTTAATGCCGCTCTTGAGACCAATATTTTTCGGAAACGAGTTAACATTTATTAAAAATATTTTAATTAAAATAATTTTAAAATACTAGAATTACATTAAAGAAATTTGAAATTGTTAAATAAAAATTTGTTTTAAAGCATTTTAATTGAATCTTTAACCACTTAAAATAGAAATAATACATTGGTTGACTTATTTATGTATTAGGCAACTTTAACGATTGACTGGTGCACAGTACAACTCATCAAGAGAATCATTAAATTTCGTGTTGTTCAGAAAGACAACTATAACTATGATTAAAAGAAAAAATATTAATATTAATTTTACAAGCCAAACAAAAATCTGCAGTGGAACAAATCGTTGGGCATATGTAATTTATAACGAGTATATCTTCTGGACGTCAAAGTGCGCGACGCCATGGCAAAAACTGCTGGACAGATCCTGAAACTAACGAAGAAATGTGACCATGAAAAATGAAAGAAAGTGATTGCAAATAGAAAGGGCATACTTAGATTATATGAATTTGCTGGAAAAATTAATAAATCGTAAAATTAAGTAAATATTTTTGAATTTTTTATTGCCAAAAGCAATACCCAAATTTAATGAATAAAAAATTAATAATTTTGCATATAAAAAAATTATATATGCGCACTTTGACGACAATCACATAGCTTATTAATTATTATATTATTTGCATAAATTCAAATAAAAAATATTTTAAAAAACATTTATAATAAAAGGATTAAAAGATCTTTCGTTGTTAATACTGCCTATACTGCTTTTTACAATAAAATTATATAAATTAATAATATTTTTTCTTTGTAATATTTAACCATAAAGACTAAAATTTAAGTTTTTCTAAACTTCTGTTGCATTACAATTGTGGTCTAATAAACATTTTAAATAGGCGTTTTTATGTCTGTAAAAGAAAATTTTGAATCAATTTATACCATGATCTCTGATACTTTCAGTTCGTAAATTGTTTTTTGGAGCAAATATCCATTTTGAGTTTTCGACAATACATAATACGACTTATAATTAGCAATGCCTTTTTCATTATTTGCAGCCTCGCACAAGCAAGATTTAGTTTGATTAGGCAAAAAGATAAATTAAAAATTGGCGATGAAATAATAATTCAGCAAATATTTAATTGCTTTTAATTTTAATGATATAAAAAGTATTTAAAACAAAAAGCTTATATTCAAAAAGTTAAATATATTTGGTTTAAGGTATGCCATAAAGGTTTTGCGAATATTGTAATGAAATATATATTACTTTTTCGTACAAATAGTTAATTTAACACTTTGTAAGGATTGACCATATTTCGAATTTGAAAATTTAATAGCACACTATTCATTTTTTAACGGACAGTGAGTTGGTTGGTATATTTTAGTGATCGGCCAGAAGGGTCGGACGGTACTTTTCGGTAAAGTACCGAAAAAGTACCGGTACCGAAAAGTACCGAAAAAGTCCAAAATGTTTCGGTCGGTACTTTTCGGTAAAGTACCGAAAAAGTACCGGTACCGAAAAGTACCGAAAAAAAATTGTCGGTACTTTTTCGGTTTTCGGTACCAAAATTTTTTAGGGTAACTTTTTAACAAAAAAGCGTTTATTTTGGAAATCTTGGCTTATAAATATTTATAATTGAGTTTTGGGAGATTGCGGTTTAAAAAAATCAGCATTCGACCTGTTCCTGTCTAGTGGTAAGAATCTTAATAGTTTATGGATCAGTTTGAAGGGGGATCGGCGGTGCCGATAGGCGCCGCCGAGAAAATTTTTTATTTTTGATGGAATTTGTGAAGAAAAATGGCCCAAAAAATGCATCCAGAAGGGCTAAAAATGATTAAGAAAAATTAAAAAATCAAATAAGATTTCAAAATTTTCCGGACATTATTGAAATCCAGATTCCGAGCTCTTATTTCCAAAAACTTTGATTTTAGGTTCAGAAAACTAGAGAAAATAAAATTTTAGCCGTTTTATTAGGGGGSTTTTTGTAGGTGAACGGCGATGCCGATAGGTGTCGCCGAGAGGAAAAAATGAAAATTCTTACGATTTTATTAAGAAATCTTGTCCAATTTCGATAACTAAAATGGTGAAAAAAAGTAATTCTTTATGTAAATGAAGTTTTGAATCGGTTAAAATTTTTGAAAATTAATTTGCTAATAATTTTCTTGAAAAAAATTAAGAACTTCCTAAATTACCTTCAATTTTAAAAATCTTAAATACATATTTAAATAAAAAATATTGTTTTTCTTTGCCATGAAGTTAATTGAAAGACACAAAAAACTATTTACACAGTCGGGGGTTTGAACCCCAGGCAACCACATCACTCACCAGCAGGGCATTCAATAAAAATAATAAAAACAAAGTTGACTCGAGGACTCGAACCTCAGACAATAAAGTATTTTTGGTTCACAGTTTAACCACTAAGCCACGTGATATGAGGGCGAACCGTTGAAAAATTCAAATATATTACCAATTTTTCCGTTCGGTACTTTTTTCGGGACTCAAATTTTGTTCGGTCGGTACCTTCGGTACTCAAATTTTTTCGGTCGGTACTTTTCGGTAAAGTACCGAAGCCTGAGTACCGAAAAGTACCGAAAAAGCTTCGGTACTTTCCCGTACCGACCGAACACTAGTATATTTGATTAATATGATTCATTTTTATATTTATTCCTTTGTTTTATTATTATTATTTACCTTGACAAAATTTTAATTTTATTGTTTTGTTTTAATTTTCCCGATTGTTTCATTGTACTCTTCTGTGCAGCAAATAGGTTGGGTAATACAACCGGCACGATCAAATACATTGACAGTACATGTTATACAGTCACGCGCGAAGGTTTGGCACACCGTCAATATAGGATGGCAACCTCCACACGCTGGGCATATCTGAAGATGGAAGATTTATTGGCAGATATTGTATATTTTAAAATTTTTTAAAGCTGAACGGGATAAATTAAAAAACACTAGAAAATGTCTTCCATAAGATAATTATACCTGCTCTGACAGGCATTTTAAGCACAGAGAATCCGGCGCTACCTTGATTGTTATGAGTTGTTTGGCATTGATAAAAATAAATAATTAACGAGAAAAATTTTATTGTTAGCCTCATTGTAGTTAGCCTTTCTTTTAATATTTCTTTTATAATTGTAATCCCCTCCCCAAGCCGTGAGTTTTAAACAAGTTCCGCTCTTGAGACTCTATTTAGGTATTATTTTAGAAAAGTAAAGTAAGTTAATTTTTTTATCTTTTTTTCATCGATTACATTTCATTTACTTTTTTTTATAAAAACAATAATTTTAATAGTTCTCAAAATACAGTTTATATTAGTTTTTATAAATTACTCTTTCGGCGATCATTTTTACTTTTAAAATCTTTTATATTTATAATTAGGTATTATTTTTGTTTAATTTGTAAATTTTTTGTTACGCGCCGCAACGCCCCATGCGGCCGTTTCCATCTGGAAATGGATGAATCTTGATCTAAAATTCTGTCAAAAAAGGTACAATCCTTTACATTATTAATTACCTTTAATTCATAATACGTGGCGTTTCCAAGCATCGCCCTATACAATAATTAGGCTCAAACGATAACATTAAAAAGTCTCAATAATTCGAATGCACAATAAATATTTGTAATTCAAAGTGACTTGAGATACTTTTTAAGCAATTATTACAAGGTATTTATATTAATTTAGTTTAAGTGGCTGAAAATTTATAGTTTTTTTCTTCGAAATGAGGGCATTGATTAAATATCATTTGTAAATTCTAAGGTTTAAAATTGCTACTTATTTTTCTTTTATTTGTTATTGCTAATTTAATGGATATGAATTTAGCTCTATTTTATGATTTATAATAAAATAATTAATGTGGCAATCAAATTTTTTTAAGCATTATGCAGTATTTCTTTATTACAATTTGGTAACTATATTTTTAAGTCTAAAAGCATAAACCTAAGATTTTTATAAATACTACTCCGTAAAAACAAATTAAAATTTTTTTTTTTAGAATAACATTTAATTTCTTGTTAGGTTACTTTGTTTTCGTCAATGTCCCATCTGGACTACGGTTTAATTGTCATGTGTTATAGTCTTGATTTGGTTGTAATTTTTTAAGTTGTTTGAATTTTGGTTTATTTATGTAACATAAACATCTCTTTATTATTATTTTTCTAATATTGCAATCATTGATAAAACTAAATATAAATGGTTTTTTTTTTCAAATCATAGGAACTCGGCTGCATGTTATTTTACTTTATCCTTTCTCATAAGATTTATTGATGGCTTAAATTACAATCTGGCATTGATGGATAGAAAGCATTTGTTTTACTTGGCTTTTTTTGCAAAAAAAAAATAAGATTTATTCTTTTTAAGCTGACTTTAACTATTTAGCTTTTTTGCAACTTTTCATTTAGGTTTATCTGATGAATATACTCGATTTAAAGAATGTTATTTTATTGTTTTTTTCTATTTGCGCTTTTTTTCATTTCCCTTCTTGCTATGTTAGCAATATTTTTTACATGTTGATTGTTTTATTTATTTGTTATTGCGTAATTCTTAGCTGATTTGGTTTGCATTTGCTTTTATGATTTGTCTTGTTTTTTTTTGTTCTATTTATAATTTGATTTTGATGCCATATGAAATATAAAGCAAAAATAATTTCACATAAAATTGTTATTTAATTTATACCTTGATCTCTTTTTTATTTATTTTATGGTTTCATGGATTTATACGTTTATAATGGTTTTGATTAGATAGTGTGTCATGCCTTAAAATAAATGTTCAGCCTTAACTGTTGTTAAATTTTCATGTTCCGTTATTTTTAAATATATAATAACAAACAATCAATAATCTCGGAGCAAATAATTTTCATTTTTAAAAAATAATAATAATGTTTATTTTTTATTTTATTTGGAGTCACTTATTCCGTCAAATGATGAATTGTTTGTAGAGATCGACTCAACTTTTCCGTTTATTGGCTCGATGTATTTTAACAATTCTGTTAAAAAATATTGACAAATTGGACAACTTTTGATTTACTTTCTTCTGCTTTTCTGCGCCAACTCAGAATATATGGTAAGCAAACTCAAAACAGTGGATATTTGGAGGCATGTTTAATGATCAACATTTGAATTTTAAAAGAAAAATGCAATAAAAACATAAAATATTATAGGTTTTTTAAGGTTGTTTAGGCGGTTTAATTCGGTTATCATAAAGTTAAAAAATTGAAAAATATATAATTAAAATAGTAAAAAATATAGTTTTGTTTGCACATTTTATTAAACGACTTCCTAAATAACTAATCGGAAATTTAATCTATGAGGCTGAAACATTGATTGCAAACATTTCTGAAATTAGATTTAAATTTAAAATTCATTGAAAGTTTAAAAGGAATTAAAAACAAAAAATTTAAATGGATAAAAGTATAAAATTTAAGTTTAAAAAACAACAAATGCCGGCCGCTTGATTTACACGGTTTTATTGCAGACAAATACCTATTTGAAAAATATGAGAAACTGATTATTATGATTTATTAAAGGTAAATAAGTAAGACAATGATTATTTTCGCAAAGTACCAAATAAAGACTTTTTAAAAACACAATTGTAATGTTAAAGATATAATTCATTAAGTAAATGGATTAACAAACAATAACAACAAACAGTGGCCTTGTAAGTAAAACTTTTATAAATAATTGAACAAATTTCAGGCGGCGAAATAATGAATAAGCCTCTTATTTTAAGATTAAATTTTTGGAAACTACAAAACAAACGAGTGAAATAACAAAAAGTGGGGCACAACGACCCGTGAAGCAACTACGGCCTAATGCCCGCTTAAAGAAAGAAAGATTAAT
>MEIZ01000086.1:297439-324217 GCA_001723225.1 Globodera ellingtonae | reverse complement strand
AAAATCAGAAAATGAGGTTAAAAATATAAACTTAATTTAATGTTTTAATTCCATAAATATTTTATGTCTTAAATACAAATTATATATTTTAACTAATTATACCAAGAGCCAATTTTAATGCGAAACGACCAACATATAAAAACAAATAAATATTAACTTTATTAATTTTATATAAAACAACACTATTAAATAATATATCCTATAATATGCATATTTCATCTAAAAAATTACAAAAGTCAAAAAATACTGAAGATAAATTATAAAATTAACTAAAGTAACTATTATCATATCCACGCGAAAATTAATATAATTTGATAAATCTCAAGCGAAGAAAAATTTTTATTTGTTAATATTTGACGGGATCAGTTGAAACAATAACCAAAGGGCTGCGCACAATAAAATAAAACACCTTTTTTAAAAAATGAAATTTTAATTTAGGAAAACAAAATAAATTCTTTAAATATACGTACCCACAGGCCTTAATAATCTATACATATGTACAATTTTAATCTATTAAATTTAGTTATTTAAATAGAGCTAAGACCGGATCAAAACAGTTCTTCCAATAAAATAATAATTTCCTGTTTTATTGTTAATGATGGTCATCGGAAGCCAGATTAAATCTTTTGTTTTTTTAATATTTACAAATATTTGAAAGAACTTATTTAAATCTACTATTAAATTATTCAACTTAAAATATAAAAAAATAAAAAATTATGAAATAAGAATATATTAGCTCTAATTACATTGAAAAAAGTAAAAATATTAATATTTTTACAAATATGAGTCGGTCTATTTTTTTTGAAACATATAAAAGAGCAAAGTTAACTCAGCAAATCAATAAATCAAAATAATGATAATTACGCTTTTGTCTCATACTTCTTGCCAATGTCCGATGAAGTCACGCGAGTCACTTTTCAAGAATCTGACTTCTTGCCAATGTCCGATGAAGTCAAACGAGTCACTTTTCAAGAATCTGACGAAGATATGATAATACACAACAAGAAACTTTAATTTCAGCTATACTTTAAAATCAATCACAATTTGATAAATTTAATTATTATTAAACAATTCTAAATTCAGAGTCTAAATAATATTATATACTAAGTACAATAATACAATCACAATATTAAATGTTAGCTCAAGAGCTGAAGAATTTAATTCAAGCAAATGTTTTAGTACTAAAAACCATAAATTGTGCTTAAGTTTGTTAATCTAAGACACCGGAATGTACGTCAATCTACAAGTAATTTAAATTGAAAATATAAACTAAATTTATAAAAGTAACTTTAAAATATTTCTTAAAAATAAAAACAAAAATGTATAGCAAATATGATAGTTCAATCATGATATTGTGGGAAAGACAGTTGTTGTGCGATTCAAGTAAAATAAAATCTTATAACCAATAAGAATATTCAAAAATTAAAATTAGCTTATTAAAGAATAAACTTAGAGCCAAAAAAAGCTATTTGTTTTAAAGTAACCATATTAAAAAATCCACAAAAAGTTTAATCCTTTGTATATTAATAAATATTCTATCGTTTTACTTTCACAATCTTTATATACGCTGTTTTATGCACCTTTTAGTAGCCCGTCAAACAATCGTGGACTTGGCACCCGCAATGGTTAGAATCTTAGAGGCATTGAGGTGGAATAGTGCCTCGTGGAACGCGAAACGCGCGTCCGTTCTGCGAGACAATGTTGATATATATTAAACTCATGGCTTAAAGTCAATAGTTGTTTTCAAACAAAAATAAATTCTATTAATATTAATCTACTAAAGTTGAATTAACCAAAGAGTTAAATAAAATTGTTTTAACTGATGAACAATTGTATGACAAAGCGTAAAGTGATTTACGACAAAAAAACCTACAAAATACCACTCTTGACAAACAAAGAATTCTAATCCTTGAAAAGATTGGCAAGACCAAAAATTAGCAAAATTTTTAAAATTCGCTTCCTTAATAACAAAATCAGCCGCAGCCCAACTTTGAAATCCTTTCCGATATGTTTACGACATCCATGTGCCGCATCAGATTAAATTTTAAAAAATTATACTAAAAAAGGAATTTAATAAAAGTATCACCAAATCATCCAGCTAAATATCAAAAAAACGAGATTTAATTTTTTAAAAAATTAAATTTAACCCCTTAATTCAAATATATTTCCTTTCAGCATGAAATATAGATTTATAAGAAAAGACAGTTCAATTTCTCTAACTTTTTCTATTTAAGGTTTATAAAAAACATCAATCAACAAATTAGGCGCATTTTAAATCAAAAAGCTACGCTATTTGAATATATTTAGATATAAAGCATTTTAAATTAAAAAACCTTACATGTTAGAAATTGTTAACTAAATCTAATATACTTCTTACAATGAAGCTATTTTTTTAAATAATCAAATAACACAAGACAAAATGTCATAATTTAAAATTCTTATTAAATCGACAAAAGCCAAAGCGTTATGCACCATTTTACAACAAAAAGAACTTCCTTTTGTGAAAAATTACCGAAAACAGGTGAAGTCCTTTTTTTAAAATAAATATATTTAACGATTCTAGGATAAACAAGATTTTAAATTCGCTCACTCAAAATATTCTAAAAAATTCAAACAATAATTAATTGCAAATATTTTGGTTATGAATAAAATTGTTATTAAAATCACCTCTCCAATTCACTTATTAATCGTTTTTTTATAAGAATATGTTTTTATGTAAAATTAATATGAATTTTCTCTTTTCCATATTTTATATGGGTTTATACAACTAATAATTAGAATATTTTAAAAATTCAAAATTTTCCTATACTCAAAATAAATTGGGATTTTTCATCTTTTTATGATTTTTAGTTTAATTTCGAAAATAAACCAATTTTGGGATTTATTTAAGTCAAATTTCAGCATATTTAGATTTATGCATATTTTTTTTTATTTTCTGTATAATCTTGATAGCTAATAGGGATTGCAAAAATTAATTGAGTTTAAACTAGTGTTAGGCACGGTACGGTATTACCGCGGTATTTTTCGGTATTACCGCGGTATTTTTTTCGGTATTACCGATTCGGTATACCGACCGAGAAAATTTAGAAGATTTCGGTATTTTTCRGTATCGGTATTTTACCGAAATACCGATACCGAATACCGACCGAGAAAATTTTTCACATTTCGGTATTTTTCGGTATCGGTATTTTTTCGGTATTTTACCGAAATACCGATACCGAGCCATCTCGGAATACCGCGGTATTTTTCGGTATCGGTATTTTTTCGGTATTTTACCGAAATACCGATACCGAGCCATCTCGGAATACCGCGGTATTTTTCGGTATTTCGGTATTTTGGAAAATGGATATTTTTGAACGATTTTTGTCAATCTCGATCAGGATGGTGTAGTGGTGAGTGGTGGAGGCTGTTGGGTAGTTGGTTGGGGTTCGGACCCGCATCGGGGATAGGTTTTTTCCCTCCTTCCTGTGCGCACAATTTCTAAAAATTAAAAAAAAATATTTTTGATATTTAAAAATGCAGAATAATTAGGATTTTTTTACTCCATGTGATGTTTTCACCTTTTTCAAAATTTAAAAGTTATTGTAATTTTAATGGATGATGCATTGGACAAAGTGTTCAATCACTTGCTAGTGATGCTCGAGAATCGGGGGCCGGGTGGTTGGTTTGAGAAAAAAACCATAGGGAGGCTCTTTGCTTTTACAATTAATAATTTTTGGGCCAATTTTCTTAACAAATTCCCTCTAAAATTTCAAAAATTTTCTCAGCTGCGCCTAAGGCACCACGACCCGCCCTCACTCCTTCTGATGCTGCTTTTAAAAATTTGAGACCCRACCCCTGCTTTAACCACAGCTGAGAAATAGTCGAAAAAGTGCTTTGGGATTCACCAAACCAAAGGGGAGGGGGGGGGGGGGAGCATTTGGGTTTTCATCAAAAAAACTTTCTTATCATTTTACTTAAATGAACCCAGCAACAGCTGAGTTGCTTATTTTTCTCAACAAAACATTGCCAATAATCAATTAAAGTATTGGTTAAAAGTTTTGTTCATTTTAAATTGAAATTCAAAATTTTCAAAAAAATACCGAATACCGGTCGGTATACCGAATTTTTTTGGTCGGTATTTTTCGGTATCGGTATTTTTTCGGTATTTTACCGAAATACCGATACCGAAAATTTTTTGGGATTTCGGTATTTTTTCGGTATCGGTATTTTACCGAAATACCGGTACCGAATACCGACCGAAGAAATTTTGGGGATTTCGATATTTTTTCGGTATCGGTTTTATACCGAAATACCGATACCGAATACCGAAAAAACCCATTTGCCTAACACTAGTTCAAACTAAGTGCACAGCCGTTCGATCGATCAAAACATTATCGTGTACAACTGGTTTTTATTAACTTTTATTTTAATTGTTGGAAAAGCTTTTAACTATTTTACTATCCTGGGTAAAAAATTCAGCTAAACTAAGCATGAAAATGACTGTTTGACTCATAAATATAAATATTTTTATCAAATAATTACCAGATGCCATTTTTTCAATAACTACCACGAGTTTGCGCGCCTGATGGATAATGAACAAAATTTATTAGCATAATTAAAAATAAGATCAATGTTTGAACTTCAAAAAGAAGTTTGGTTTGTTATTAAGCATTTTCTGGAAGATTTTAAGGAAAAAAGTAAAACCATAAACCATTAACTTCCATTAAAACACCGGCGGCCCATATATATGTGGCTTGGATTTAATGAAACTTTAAAAAATAAAATAATATCAATAAATTAGTTGCAAAAGTTGATAATTTTTATTTTAGTAAATTTTACAAATTTATCTTGTAAATATTACAATACCTTCATAATTTTACAAACAATTGATAATTGTGCAACTTTGCGCAGTCTTATCGAAGCACGAAATTCGACTCGAAGACGCGATTATAAATATGTATACAAAATTCTCTATAAAACTAATTTGTGAATTTTTAACAAAAATTGTTGAAAGCATTATTAAATAAAAAATATAAAGGCATGTCAAGGAATTATGCAGACAGATCGCATATTGTAATTAAACTTACAAATAAACTATTATCTAATAATATTAATTTACATAGAAAAATAGATGCTAAAAATATGGCGCACCGAAAGCGATCAGTTGACTTTAAGCCATCCCCAAATAAATAAATAAATATTAGCTACAATTGTTTATGAAAAATATATTTGCTAATTAACATCAACAAATTACAAAAATATTTGGAAGATGTTGAAAGTGGAAAAAGCGAGTATCAAACAGACACAAATTTAAAGACAAAGTTAAATACTAATTAAATTAAAAAATTTAAATTAAGATTTTAATTCAATAAATCATTTATTCAATAAATTTAAAACAATGAAATAGCTTATTTTAAACAATTATCACGATTAATCAAAAATAAAATATAAAAAGTAACTACAGAAGTTCATGGCGATTCACGAGAATGGTAACCAAACTCATTTTTTGTTTAATTAAATTTCATTATTAGAATTAGAAATTTAAAAAAATAAAATTGTAAATTCAAAAGAAAAAATATTTAATTACTTTTTCCGACACAACCATTGGTTTGCCGGTGCCCGGTTCCCCTGCACAGCAGGGCTGGGCAAAATTGGAAAATAAAATCCGAAACCCGAATTCCGAAATTCTGGAAAACCAAAAATCCGAAACGATGTTTAATTCACGTAAATCCCGTAATTTCCGGAATCCGAACATAAAGACAAAATGACCAGTTCCATTGAATCTCTTTTTATTTATATTGATTCGAATAGTTTTTTATTTCGATATATTTAGTTGCTGCATATTCATTTTTTGATTGATTAAAGTTTTTATTTTATTGAGAACGAATAACCCCAAACGTTTATTTTAATGTGTAAAAGAATATTGAAGGCCAAAGTCTGGTCGTAAAGTTTGGAAAAGTTCAAATTGATTAGTTGGTATATATGAATTGAAGTTTAGGGGGTAATGGCAATTAGTAACAAAAAATTATCAAAAAATTCATCGACTATTGTTTAAAACAGTTTAAAATTTTGCACCAAAAAAAAATAAAAGTAAAATATTTAATTAATGTACTAACTCTCGAGATTTCAAATATTCTGACAAATCTTTTAGGAATGAATAATCTTTTTAGAATATACATTAAGGTGAGCAAAGATTAACTTTACGGAATAAAATGAATTTTAACAAGTATTTTGTAATTATATTTGATTTCCTCAATTAAAAATTTATTTTAACAATAAACGATAAACATTAGTCATGCTTCTTAGACCAAGAAACTTGTTGCCCGATATTGAAACCAAATTAATAATTATTTAAACAATTTAAAAATCGAATTAAGATTAATCTACACTTTACATTTTAAGATTGATTGAATGATATAAATAATGGATTTTTAATAAATTGACTCAAGACGTGTTAAATCCATATATTTTTAAATTATACTCTGATATTTCGATAGAATATCATCAAAAAATTAACCGATTCCCTCCAGCAACTTTTGTCGAAACTCTACAAATCTGCACTAATATTAATTTTGTTATACTAAGAAATTTGTTGCGATTAAATTTTAAATTCTTTCAATTAATATATCATTTGAAAGATAAGTTTGGATTGTTGCGGCTGTTTTTTTATATACAATGATTATTTGTCATGCTATTTAATCAATTAAATAATGATGAAACATAATAAATTTACTTAAAAAATTATAAAAAGGCTCAAAACCGCTGATTAAAAACGTAGTGTTGGAAGTTTAAAAATGGAATACGTAAAAGATTCCAAAGTGCCGTTTTGTTGTGCCACACTAGATGAGAAGCAGAAAGAGTTAACAAATTTACCTATAACCTATTAATTAATTAAAATCTAAAATAATCGCCGATTTTACTTTGATTAAATAAAAAAAAATTATCTAAATATAAAATAATAATATTTGTCACTTATATAAAATAACCGATTAAAAAATAAGTATTTAAAAAAATTGGTATTGCAAGACAGGAATAATAAATAATAAACTAAACAAAGCATTTTCTATCAAACAAAAAACAACCATAAGCAATCATTTGCTAAAAAAATTGCAGTAAATTATTAAAATAAACAGTTGACTAATATTTTTTTGAATATGCTTTTTAGCAAAATACGATAATAGTTCACAATTGAAAACAAAACTCTACTAAAATAATATATTCTTAAATTTTAATAAATGAAAATTCAAAAAATGTAACTTTCAAAAAATAGTTTAAAGCAAAGTAAAAAGGTGATATTTTATGTCAAGGTAAAGTGAAACAGAAGCACAAATCAATTCCTTTCTTTGAATAATTTTGAGTTTGATTAAAGATGTTATGTTTATTGTTTCTTGATATGATATTCTAATTAATTAAATTGATTAAATCAATAGTTGCTTCATTTTCCAAATTAATTGTTTTAAAATTTTAATAATTCGTCGAGAATTTAAAAATCTTTACATTCAAAAACAAATAAATAAATTTAAAAAAAAATAAAAATTTAAACGATAAATAACAATTAATTTTTCGGCTGTCAAAAACGACTAATTTACACATTAAGCCAACCAGCAGTTAAACGATGTCGGGAAGCATTAAGAAATATCACCGCACCAAATCATGGAAATTTATTCAGAAATTAAAATTTAAAAAACAAAAGCAGCGAATAAAAATGTATTAAACGTTTATTTATTTCAAGTTCATTTTAATAAAGATAATTTCTATAATCAATACAATAAGGGCATTATGCAATGAGATTAATAATAGATTTTATTCTTCGATATTGAAATTTAATTATAAAAAAATAGTAAATTTATCTGTTAATATATATTAGTTTATGTCACAATTCGGGAAGAAGGGCTCTTCGCGATCATTAACGCGCATTATCCTGCCTATTCTTTATGACCTTATTGATTTTAATGCAAATAATTATTAAAATTTGATTATAAAATGCATCATTAAAAGGTTATATTAAAAGAAAACTTCAAATTTAGCAAACTTTGAAAATGGATAAACTGATGATAAAAAACTCACAAATAAAATAAGAAATTAAAATTTTCTTCAACTGCGTGAATGCCCAACCCTAAATAACTTTAAATTACATAGTAAAATACGTAAAAAATCTTCTCAACATCCTTAAATTTATAAAAAGTGCGTTCTTCTCATCTAGTTAATTTGCCATACACCGAACTAATCAAGACATGTTAATTTTTTCGGACCAACGCAAACAACCAGGAAACCAGGACATATGAACAAGGAACAAAAACTTTAAATAAATTTAATTATTATAAATCAAATTCAAATATTCCAGTAACTTGTTCAAGTCAATCAACAATATTGAATAGTTTAAACTTAACGAACTAATTCTAATGAAAATTATTCAATATAAATTGAAAACTATGAATAACACTTAAAAATATTGTTAACCAAATAAATTTTGTTTTCAACAAATAGACACAAAAATAAGTTGGCGCTTAAAGTAAAAACAAAAATGTTATGTTTAATCAAACAATAATATTTAGCTTTGACTCAATAACTACATTGACGAATAATAATTATTTATCTTACATTCAACCTCTAAACCTTCAAAAACCCGGCTAATGTTCGTCTGCTCCATAAGAATATGCAATTAACTAATATAAAAAATAACTTTGAATATCAATGGTATAAAATTGTTCTAAATAATAAAAAATCTTAAATAGTCAAAAATAAACAATTCATATATTCTCGCACAGCGTTGTGCCGCCCGACCCGACCGCCGATGTGCCGAGCACCTGCATGAAATGGGGGTATTACAGAGACTACGAATTAACGATTAAACGTAGCAAAATCCGGTTGCTGTATTTGATGATCGAACACATATTCAACTAAAGGCCGAATGTAGCGTATCATCAATCGTCTGCGTGCGTTGTTAAAAATTAATATTTTATTAAAGCCCTCAATTGCCAAACCATGAATTTCTTTAAAAAAAATGTATTTATTTAAAAAAAAGTATATTAATGATTTTACCCATTAAAATTGGATAGTTTGCGGGACAAGAGTTATTCACAATATCTTAATATAATCATTCTTTACAGTGGAAAAAGATAATATGTGATCTCACTTCATACACTTCAATAACAAACTTGGCCAATCAAAGCATCCTAATCCTTCAAATATTCGCTATTTATAAACAAACAAATATAATACTGGAAATGGAATAGATTATAATTATTAGTCATTAGATGCACTTTTTAATTATAAAAATAAAATAATATGGAAGAATGCATTTGCTCAAAGTGGCATGCCCAAGTAAAATGTTTAAAAAGATTAAATTTGGTGAACTGTTCCAATTAACTATGACAAAAAGAGTTAAAATTTATACATTTTGTTGCTGGCAAATGGAAAGATTGCGGACGCGTACCATAACACCAAGGATTTCTAATTTTTTTTATCTATAAAAAGTTAGTTTCAATTTTTAATTATTTCTATCTATCAGTAACTAAAAATATATCTAATCTACACATTAAATAAAATATATATATTTTTAAAAGCTCACAGATATAGACAAATTTAAATTAATAATAATTTTAATGCAATTGTAAACATTACAGTAAAAACAATAGTAATAAAATGAACTTAGCGCCTGGATATTGAAATGCCAATGCCAATGCCATGGAACAATTACGGTTCCGATGCAATAAAAACGATGCACATTAAAAGATCAAAAAAATGTTATCAACTAAAAATGCATAATTACTCAAAAGAAATATGCTTAAATAACTAAATTTAATTTTTTTTTTAAATATTTTTATTGGTCACATCGAGTACGCGATGCAAAACTCTTGATGCCAAAGCGAGCAAAGCTACAGAGAAAATCAACAGAACTGCTGGCGAAAAGCATGAAGTCTTTAAGGTAAAATAGAATAATTTAGAAAATTCAAAAATTTATTTTGGGCTCAAAGCATTCATTTATTTCAACCAAACAAATATGCCAATTTTACTGTAATTGCAATACAAAAAAACTAAATTTGCTTGTGGTAATGAATGGAGTTTATTATCATTATTATATTGGATATAAATGATTAAAAAAGCTATGTAACAATTTTTTTTTATCTGAGTAAATTTATGTCAAAAATTTGAATAAAATTATAAAATTGTTCTAAATAAGAAAAAATTTTGCAACATTTTTGTAATGTCGCATCTGAATGTTAATGTCACGGATGATTCTTTGCATATGTATGGATTCATGTGCTTTAAGGATGTCTTATGTGCCGACAAACCACGCCGAGCATATTGAGGAGCTGGCAAACTTACATTGAGAAATGTAAAAGCGTATATTTTAATATGTTCCTAAACGCTTATGAGCTTGTTTAACAAAATTAATAAATAATATAAGAAAATTAAAAATGCACATTTTTGAAAATATTATCAATTTATAAGTTGTTTTACAGAGAGAAATTAAAATAATTTATCATTTAATTTTATAAAAAGAATTACCCCTTATTGCTTCATTTAATTTAAATAATAATTTTTTCCTTATTTTTACTGAAATTAAAGTATCTTCCTTAAACTAAAATAAAAATTGAATTAATAATAAAATAAGACTTAACAGATAAAAAACTTAAACGAAAATTTCATGGTCAAGTTTCAGTCAAAGAGCCAAAAGCACCAGAAAGTTTAATTAAAAGGCATTCTTCATTCTCTGGTAAAAAATATATAGGGTTTAAAAACAAAAAATAAATAACGGCTTAAATAAAAATATTAAAATTATCAAATTGAAGAAACCATAAAACCATACGAATTAATGTTCAACTTTTTATGTGCATCCGCCGTGAATTAGCATGAAATTAATATTGATTTTATCTTTTTATAACATTTACCAAAAAACGTTCATTTAAAAACACTGCAATCAATATTATACTTAAATAGTAACAAATCAGATCCGCAGCAAGACGAGTATCATTCGTTTTTATAGCGTAATAATTATATAACAAAGTTAATTAAATAAATTGTTTTTTATTAGATTTATATTTAAGCATTTTATTGCTGTAATTTCTTACGTTTTTGAAATTTAAAATAAACTATAAAAAGTAAATATTCACAATTTGCTTTCAAAAATAAATATGCCTTTATTTGAAGCAAGAAATTGAATCGAACCCATGAAAAAGCGGATATTAATGCCAAGAATTTTATTCTAAGTAAATCTTAATTATTTTTCCAATTTATTTTCAATAGATTAAAGGCTAATTAAGAATATAGTTATTCGCATGCTTATTGTCTGTTTTTTACATTACATATTCCTAGAATAAAATAACACTTTTATAAATGAGTTTTTTTTATTTACTGAATATTTGAAAGCATATATATTTTAGTAGTAAATCAGAATATAAATTTTAGGTTCGAAACAAAGCAAATTATGGTTTTTTATTACTTTATGGTACAATCCACGCGTCAGGGGCCTTTGATGCCGGTGTTTTTTGAACATTGCCACATAGGTCTGGTGCGGAACTCAGCCGCGAATTGGTTGTTTGGATTTATATTTATTGTTTAGTTTAATTTAGGCATTCGTTTTTTGATTTAAAATAGTATTTTACTTAAAATTTTAGTTTTTTGAAACTAGGATATAATTTATTTATGTTTAAATAATAATATTATTAACAAGTTGTGGGGTAGGATAGTGTAATTTTTTAAATTTTGCTTTATACATTGGTCTCTCGGATTTCTGTCTTTTAAGATTTAGATAATTTATAATACATTTAAATATGTGATTTACTGTGCTGATTTAGTATTTAATTTATTATGCTTTTGTAATTGTGCATCTTTTTTTCGTATTAGCGGGGTTAGGGTTAATCCTCCCGCCGATGAGGGGAATGTCCTATTTTACGGGCTCTATGACTTCGGGTGCTGTCCTGATTTCGATGCGGCAAGTAGGTTGTGATTTTTTATTTTAATTGTCTGGAGCTTGACCGAAATTTATTTAATACTATTTCAAATTTATTGTATCTTAAATTAATTTTATAGGAGACTTTGTGAGTTTAACAGTAATAGGAAGTTTTTTGAAATCATATGTTTGTTTTATAATATAAATTATTGTATTCTTTCAATATTTTTATAAAAGATAGAAGAATTATTTTTTTTTAAAGTTCCACTTCATGTGATTGACGATTTTTACATATAAATTATGCGAATTGGATGTTGATCCCTATGTTTGAAATTTTAGAAAGTTAAATAAATGTAAATTAATATTTTTCTAACATTAAATCTGGCAATGCGATAACATATTTCTATATTTTTTCTTAAAAAATATTTTAATAAAATAGCATGGGTTCACTATTTTAGATAAAACAGAAAAGGCAATTCATAAGACTTTATTTGAATTGTGGTGAATATATCAAAAATTTAAATTATTAAATAAGTAATTTTGTCAATTTTTAATATACAATCTTGTTCAAGTACTATTGCATTAAAATTTTGTCTAATTGATATTCAGAACTCATTTAAGAAAATTCTTATTTTATTTCGAAATAAATAATTGGAAATTTTTGATTTGTTTTAAAATTGTTTCGCAACGGAGATATTTTAAAGATTTTCTATTTTTTAAATAATATTTTATTACAACTAGGACCAATAATTACTTATAAACATTTATTATATTAGTTAATCCTGTGTTTTTAAATATTAGTTGATTTTAAATGTTTTAATAAAGAAATGACGTTTTATATTTAATTCATTGATTTTTTTATATTAGGATTTTTTTGGCTCATGTTTATATATCTTTAATATCGAATGCGTTAAATTGAAAAATTTTATATTTTATGTCTTTATGAATATGTATTTTGTAAAAGCGTGTCTGACAAAAAATGCAAATCATTGGCAGAAATCCAAAACCTTCTTAACACTCCGCAGACCGATCATGTCCGAATATTTTCAAAATTATTTATAAAGACAAATTGAAAAAACTTAATCAGAAATTTTATTGGGTATCTACTGTCTCTTATACACATCTAGATGTGTATAAGAGACAGGGTTTGGAAAGCTTTTGCCAATATACAAAAATTCGATTTCTTTTGACCTTTGTTTTATTTATTAAAAATTTACCCATTTTTACGCTAACATTTTATTTTCAATAAATATTCGATGAAAATTTTATTCAAAAATAAAATTGAATTTTATTATCATTAATTTAGCCCTTTCCAAAAGTTCTCAAGTCATTTCACTTTTAAAGTTACTCCCAATTTAACTGCAATTTTCATAATTTCAAAAATGTTTAAAAAATATAAAAATTACGATCTCAGTTAGTAAGTGAGTTGGTTCCAACTTTAAAATATTGAATCATTAATCATTTATTTTTATTCTAAACATTTCCTTCTCTTGAATAATAAGTAATTAAAAAATTTTCTAATTTTAAGTGATTTCATTTTAAAACTAATTTCTTCTAATTTAACCTTTTATGTAATTTTTTACTCATTTTAATAAATATCCGCATAATATGTAGTATAAATTAAGTTTTTCAAAAATATAGAAAATTTCAGTCTCAGGTAATAAATATGTGGGTATTTCCAAATCCTATTTTTTCGCCAGTCTTTTCGGATCGGATGCGAATATTTGTATAAATTAACTATTTATGAATATTACTTTTTATTTTTTTAAAAATTTTATGTAACTCGCAACACCATTAAATTAAGATAAATGTAACGTGTTTATTAGTGGGTTGTTGAATTGTTTTGGTGTTAACTATTCTTCCGTGCTATTTTTATTTAAACTTTTTTTGTTGTGAAATATATTACTTTTATATTAAAATATGCCTTTAAGTTTTATTTTATTATGCTATACATTTTAGACTCAAGCACATATTATCTGTGTCCCCTGAGGCTGCGGCAGCTGATAAGGTCGTCGATGTATTTCGGCACGAACTAAAAAATGCAAACCGTTATTAAAAGCTTCAAAACTTACAACAAATGTTAAACTTTTTTTGATTTTGTTGTATTAAAATAATTTTTTTTGTAGTTTTCTATTTTTACTTGTCGCATCTTTTAAAAGTTTATTTGTTGCCCGATGGATGTTAGGTTATTTGTATTTATTTTAATTTTATTTATACTGCTTCAACACAAATCAATAGAGATTATTATACTAAATTAAGTGATAATGCTTAACTATATGTTTTCGTAGAAAATAAAGATTGCTATTTTTAATTCGAATTATGTTATTCAATTCTTATCATTAAGATAATGTCTTTCGTGATTTTGTTACTGAATCCTTGCATTTGGGCGCGTTAACATTTTTTCAAAAAATCTCGATTCTATTGACAATATTATTTAATTTTTAAGAAGATTGGAATAATTTATGTGCATTATCTTTCTTTCACAATCATTGTAAATGATTTACATTTAAATAAATTCAATGGCAATCTGAACCCTTTCTAATTCTACGAATCATTCATGATTTTTTGAAATTCTATGGGCTTTATATCATTTTTTATTTTTTTTTAGTTTAGAGTTTTGTTGGGAACAACTTTTATCCATATTTAATATTCTTTTTATATTACTGTTTCCGAAGACGATGAAGTTCACTTAAATCTTGGTGAAGCTTGCGCCTATCGCAATTTCGGCATGGTGGTCGTCTTTCAAATTTGCCCAGCCGTTGAGCGCCAGGGCTCAAATTAAATCGACAATTTTAAAAATTGGATAAATCTAACTAAGTTTTAAATCAAAATTATGTTAATCTTAATGTTATTTACTTACTATTTTTTATTAAATTTAATATATGTAGCCGGAAAAAATAAATTAGGAATATGTTTTGACAGATTTATTTTATTATTTTACTTAGTATATTAATAATTATTATACTTTATTATTTTACTTAGTAATAATTATTATATTTTTTCTTTAAAGTTTCATTGACAATCTCTACTTAATCTATTATATAATTAAATTTTCTAAATGATCTTTTTTTGTTTTTTTAAAATAATTTTTTGAAAATCGTCTTTTCAATACGTTTACGCTTTCGATGTTTTTTTATTTAATTTATTTATATGCCTTTTTCAAAATTTATCTTATATTTAATTTTGGTTTGTGAGAGACGGAATCATATATTTTATATTTTTTTTAGTGCAAACTTCACAATTTTATTTCTTTATAAATCATTTGCATTTCTGTATGTTTGATTAATATATTTCTTTAGTTTAACTTGTTTTTATATTTGTAAAAAATAATTATTAAGTAACTTAAAGACTTAATTGCATATTCTTATGGAGCAGACCACCATTATTAATCCAATTATTAGCCGGGCTTTGAAGGTTTAGAGTTTGGTTTCATAAAATAATTTGATTCAAATTTTGACATAAAATTCACTCAGATAAAAAAAAATTGTTACATAGTTTTTTTAAACATTTTTATCCGATATAATAATGATAAATAATAAACTCCATTCATTACACAAGCAAATTTAGTTTTTTTTGTATCGCAATTACAGTTAAATTGGCATATTTGTTTGGTTGAAATAAATGATAGATTTTTTAAATTTTTGAATTTTCAAAGCAGCGAGAGAACTTATTTGCAAATAATCGTGTAATAAACAACAAAAAATCAAAAAAAAATTTTAATTTAGAAGTTGGTGAAACGAAAACGTAAACATCTCGTGAGTTTTAAGGAAGGGGATTATATAAAAAAACTTATTGACAACTGCTTATTTATAAAGCAAATATAATGAAGTAACAACTTTTTTGATTGATGAACATATAATATTTTTAAAACTTTACAAATTACATTGGTAAAGACTTTAAATGCCTACATTACTTTGTGCTATTTAGGGTACATCAAATGAAGTTGAGTTATTAAACAATAATAATAAAATATGTTAGGAAAACTTAATATTAATAAGTTAAAATAAATCTTTGAACAATTAAATTTTTATACCTAAACCAATTCTRTATTAAAATGTACTGCAAAAAAATAAAAATTATATAACCAATAAAACAACTGTCGTGAAATTGGAAAATCATAAATTAAGAGACAACTTAAATTATTAAAAAAATACTATTTAAAAAACACTTTGCCGCAAGCGATTCTTTTATGGATAAAGAAAGTTAGCTTATGAAATAAAATAAAAAAGAACTGGTAAGACAAACACTGTCCCACACCTAAGCTTCATAATTGCTCTGCTGCATCAATTTATCATACGTATAAAACCATTAAAAACATCAAAAAACTAAATAACTATATATCTATCTAAGTAAAATAATATTAAAAAGAAATAAATACTAACTTCTTCTAATTTAAAAAAAAAAAATAATATGAATTAAATATTAAATTTACAGGTACTATAAATACGAAGTGAAATTATTTAAATGCAAAAAAAGGTAGCAGAATAAGAAAAAGCAAATTTTATTTTGTTAATTATTCAAAACAACTTAAAATTTGATATTAATACACAAAGGTCGCATGATAATGCGTACGAAAATTGTATTTTTAACGTTTATTTATACCTATTTTCGTTGAAAATATAATGATTTATGGTGAATCATACTTTTAAAATAATACACATAAATTAGATCAATTATAATGTTGAATTTAATTAGTTAATTAAAAGATTAAAGTTGAGCATTATTTCAATGTTAAAGTAAAATAACTCATGTATGTAATGGTTTTTACAATTTGCAAAGATACTTTAATATTAAATATTTAAAATTTACTGTATGTATGTTATTCATTTAAAATCTCGGTGCTTAGTGTATATCAAATAAGTCGATTTCAAAGACCTTAATCAATGAAATTTAATAAATTAATATTCCTAAAAATCCTGCTGTATGAAACTCTTAATCAACGGCCGACAGTCAGGCTTACACAGGCAGCTGTCGACGACGACATCAGATGTATTGGGCAGTTTGATAACCGCGCCAAATAAGTGATGCTTAATTACCCACACAAAGTTGCGTACAACAAAAATATATATATTTAAAATTAATATTGCTTTGATAAAAAATGAATATATAAAATTTATTAAAACATTATTGATGGTTATCATTAAAAACATACACAATATTTAAGTAAAAGTGTAAATTAAATGGGCAACGTATGTAAATCTAATACTATTTAATAAAAACTTTCAATATTTTTCAATCTTACAAACTCGAATAAAATCGGAAGTCAAAACTTCAACAAAGAACACAAAATAGTAAATGTGACTTTGTTAAAATCAAAAAATTTGTAATAAAAAACGGATAAATAAATTATGTGAATGCCGAAATCTGAAGTGAAAAACAATTAGACTACAACGATTTTGCACGGCCGTGCAAAAATAATACAAACTAAAAAAATAATTAAATAAACAAAGTTTCGATAACAAATTAAAGTTATGTAAAAATCACTAAAAAAATTTAAAAAAAAGGCAAAATATTAAAAATTATATCTAATGTCTTTTAAAATAGCATACTGATAATATGACGCATAAAAGTGAAATAATTGGCATTCTGCATTTGATTTTGCTAAGCCAACGAAGATAAATGCAAATATGATGAAGATGAAATATGATGGGATAGTTTACTGAAAAAAGAGGACTTCCTTCATCAACAAGCATAATGTTTCCATTATATTTCCATTTTATATAAAATTTACATTTATTTATTTAGCTAGCTTTAAATTAACGAAATCTATTTAAATAAAATAAACCACATGTCGAAGAATGCCAAAATTTAAAATTCAAGTTATCGACAAATAAAAAAACCCACTTTATTATCTATATTTAATCAACAACCTTTATATATTCTTTTCAATAATTTTGTTTAAATTATTGAGGGTTATTTAAGATACAATAACGAACATAAATTTTTTTTTTGACATTGATAAAAAAATGTATAAAATGTCTAATAGATTTCAGTTTGAATTATATGATTTTATTAATAAGTCAATAATTAAGTTTTATGTAAGTAAATATTTTTATTTGCTAAGTTATCGCTTTATCGTTGTAATTATGTCAGAAGTTTTGTGTGCATTTTATGGATATATAATTATTTTATTAAATTTTTAATGTGCTGAACAAAGGGCTTTCGTTGTACTTTCCACATGAGGAATATTACTACGTTTGTTTTATTTTTGTTTTAAAAATTTACACAAATCTTATTTCTAATCGCAGATTTTGGTTCACTTTAACTATTTTAGAATTTTTAATAATGTTTATTAATAATACTTTTTTATTGATCGTTAATTTCGCATACGAGAAAAAATTCGTATTAACATGTTATTAAACTTTCATTTTTTTTATTCGATTGGAAATTAGAATAAGTTATCGGTTCGACGTTTCAGCTGCTCTTTAACCATAAAAGCATCAAATCTTTAATAATTGTAAAGCAAACTTTAATAAGTAAATTTGCCTTCTTTTGTCCTTATTCTCACTGCATTAAAAAGAGAGCACTTTTTATTGTTAACGGTTAATTTAATTTTTTTTAATATTAAATCGTTTTCAAAAAACGAATGCAGATTCAACTTTATGGGACCGAAACTCGGGTCGCAAAAATCGGAAAGGCCAGGGCTATAGTGTTTTATGGGTTGAAAATTAATTGCTTGAGTTTGTTTTTTATATCTTTATTTCTGCTTAAATTTCGGCTCCATTTGAGTGCACATAGCGCCTTTTGATATATTAAATTCTGCCTGTTTTTCGGAGGCTTTATGGTTTTTCTTTGTTAAAAGTTTTATTGCAATGCTTTTAAAGTCTATGATTTTTTTTTTAATTTTTTTTTCATTCATTTTATGAATTTAAACTGAACTTGGCGCTAAATTGGAGTCATAATAGTTATACCCATCAGACTACATTTGAAATTTTATTATACATAAGATATTTTTAGGGTCTTGAATTTTTTTTTTCATTTTTCCACCAGACTCAAACTGCAGGCTTGTGCGTCATGTTTTTCACATCGGAGTTTTCACTTCTCATTTTATTCCATTATGTTTATTTTGTTTTTTTTATTAAAAATTTAGTTTTTTCGACAGCGACTTTCAAAACATCAGCATGTGCACGCGCGATCGTTTTCTTCTTGAATGGTGTTGAAGTTTTTTTATTTTTTAGTAATTGAGCAATTTTTATTATCAATATTTGTTGAGTATTTTATGAATATTTTGGTTTGTTTTTACATAAATTATAGTTTGAGTCACAAATCGATTATTTGTCTTTTTTTTTCATTTTAATATGCTTAATTATTAATATGTCTTATTGCTGTAGACTTTGGTGTCCATCCAGTGTGAAAATTAATTGATGTGCTGCCAACCAAAGCAGTGATTATTAATTTTTGTTTTATCTGTTTTTTTATAATTGTTACTTTTTGTTTTAAGACTTACACCTCGGTTAGCATGGCAAAGGCCGTATTCGAGCTCGACTGTAGCTACAATCAAAATGGTATACCTTTAAACATTGCAAGCATAATATTATGACAACGATTAATTACATTTGTTTAATATCATTTTTTAACATTCAAACTATAATAAGACATTTTTGCAGCTAAAAATTAAAGTTAAATGTAATTTATTATTTTTTATATATTGTTGGAGTCCCATATTTAATGAATATTATACAAGTAAAAACAAAAAAATTTTTTAACCATAAGTTCACGAGAAAATCCGCTTCATAGCACCTTTGTTCTCGACGTCTTTATTTTTTTTCATATAATTTCAAAATTTTAATATTTATATCAATTTTTTCAAGTCCTTTAAACCAGGATTCACACGTGAGCAGCGTCTTTACACAATAGTTTATTTATAAAAATTTATTTTGTAATTGAGTTAAATTTAGGTTTTTATTGTTTTGGGCTTATTTTTTTAATTTTCAAGCGAAGACGTCGAGAAATTCTGTAATATTTGGGTTTTGGAATAACAATGAATTAATTTGATTAAAAGTATACATTAGTGAATTTCCACGGGTTCTATTGTAAAATATTTAATTGGAATACTATGAATAATTTTTAAAGACACGCACACCCCCTTCTTTTTCGATCCAAATTGCGCCCACCATCAGTAGGTTGCTTGTCTTTGACGTCGCCCAAATTAAAGTTCAGTTTTATTTTTATAAAAATAAATTTTATTAGAGAAACGTTATTGCTGTATTATGCTGGTTGGAATTTTTGGTCAATAATCAAAAATTTTAATGCCTTTTTAAAGTCGTGCAAGAATCGTGAGCATAAATTACCAATCTTAGGTTTGCTTGATTGTATTTTTGGCTCAATATGCACGCTAAGGACTTGAAGGTACCAGAAGCAGATGGCTTGATTTTGCACTTTTGGCTGAAATAATCACATTTTTTTAAATCCCGTTTTTTACATTGAATTATTTACATTTCGCAAATATTTTTTTTTAATTAATAATTTTTTGCTGGTAAATTTTACTCATTACATCCTAGATCACGTGTTTTGTGCATTTATACATTTTAAATCATATATTTTTAAAATACTTTTAATTTTTCTTGTAATAATTTAAGAATTTTTTATAAATTAAATTAAAGCGTACATTGAGAACGAACATGACACGCCTCTTTGTAGCTTGCTCTTGCAGTAAAATCGCAGCACAAGTCCGGCCGCATTGAAAGTATTGCTTGCGCGCCGGATCCCTTTATTTGTCAAGTAGAACACTTCTGGTTATATTGTTCGTAAAATTTGACGGCTTGATTTGATTAATGCGTTGAAATTTGCGATTAAATCCAATTTTTTTGTATTTGTAAACACAGTTTCTTATACTGTGTTAATAGATTTTTTAATATTATTTCTTTTTTTGTTATTTTAGCATTTTTAAGTTATTTTATTTCAATTTTTTAGTTTGTGTTTTATTCTTAATGATTTATCAGTTTTCGCGGTCTTCGGGACATTTGTTGGATGCGGCTGCGGCTTTGTCATCTCACTATCTTAGCGTGATCAGTGGGTATTAAATATTTTGAAAAATTCTTGTGTTTGTGTTGTTATACATTTGTTGGTATAATATATTTATTAAATTATTGATAAATGTAACATTTAAACTATTCATTTTATTTTGCTATTGCAATTCACATTTAGAAATAATTAGTGCTAATTTATTGATATTTTTTTCACTATAAAATTTAATGTTAGATCGTTATTATGGTTTAGTAGGGTATTAAATAGACCTATTTTAGTGTCATTAAAGAATTATAATATATGAAATACTTTTTTATTAAAAGCAATTTTGGAGTCTTCATTTGGCTTTTAGCGCTCGACAATCGACGGCACTTTGCTTTCCATCCAGGAGTCGAACGGGGTGATGTTTTCTTTCTTCTGCCCGATTGTTATTTTCTAATTCTTTAAGAATTCGATAAAACATATCATTTTAAAATCCATTGATTGTTCGATTTTAACAATAGGAGAATGTAAAATTTTAACTATTTTATATTAATTGATTTAAAATTTTTTTTAACCTTTTGTTATTTACATTTAATTTTTTTTTTACTAAGCGGGACTCCAAGCCATGCTTTTTTTTGTAATTTTGTTAAATCATTTTTTAATTTTTTTAAAGGTTCTTTGCATTATGTTTTTAATACACTCAAAAATTTTGTGTTAATTATTATTTGTTTGGACTTTTATTATTACATGCAAACGAGACGTTCACTGACAGCTTATCAATTCATCCATTGCATCTCTGTTTGCAATTCACACTTTGATTTGTGATACTTTAATTTAAATACTTTTACAAATATTTGCTTTAAATATGTTTTTCCAAAAAAAAATTGGTTTATTAATGCTACCTTGAAGCTCTCAGCGTTCTTGTTTGCCGCTTGTCATTAAACGGTTAACTAATATTTTTTGAATACGCTTTTTAGCAAAATACGATAATAGTTCACAATTGAAAATACATAAAATATTATATATTCTTAAATTTAAATAAATGAAAATTTAAAAAATTTAACATCTAATAAAAATAGTTTAAACTTTAAAGCAAAGAAAAAAAAGTAATATTTTTATGTCAAGGTAAAGAGAAACCGAAGAACAAATCAATTCCCTTTCTTTGAATAATTATGTTTTTGTTAATGAATACAAATAAAAATTCTTTACAACGACTATAACATATTTCATTTATTTTTTGGTTTTATTCCATTAATCCTTCTTAGTTTGATTAAAGATGTTTAGGTTTATTCTTTCTTGCTACAATATTTAATTAATTAAATTGATTAAATCAATAGTTGCTTAATTTTTCAAAATTATTGTTTTAAAATTAGTTATTATAATTTGTCGAGAATTTTAAAATCTTTGCATTCAAAAACAAATAAGTTAATTAAAAAAATTAATTCAAATCTATTTTTAAACAAATTATGATTATTTTTAATATATTTATTTTTTAGCAAATAATTTCAGAACAACAAATTGCTTAATTTATTTAATGATTTTTCAATATAAATTTAATTATGTAAGAGTGTATTTTTTTAATTTAAATTTTACTGCACCTTGTCGTTGTAGTGTACATGTTGTGTCTTCTTGAGAACCCTGATGTTTTTATTTGAAATTTGTTGCTGTTTTGTTGATTTGCCCACTATTAGGTAAAAACTGTTTAATTTTATAAGATATTTACAATTTAACATATAAAAATTATGTAAATTATATTTTTGACGAAATTGAACCAATTAATTCTGTTTTAAATTTTAAACTTTATATAAAATTTATTATAAATTTTTTATGTTGAAAAAATGTAAAAAAACTTACACCCATAAACCATATTTGTCTAAAAAATGAAGCTTTAATTTATTTACAAATTATATTTAATAAAATATTTTTGAAATTATTTGGTAAATCTTGCTTCATCATCTCATGTGTAAGTAGTCTGCTGTAAGAATATTCTCACACTGATGCTATCATAATTTTGTTTATCTATTAATAACTTCATATACCATTATTTTTCTTTAATGATTAACTTTTTTAATCGATTCTGCCGACCATTTTTGAAAAAAACTACAATTTTTTGGATATATTTGCTAGTTTTAATTTAGCGAGAAAATTTCGCATTTTATAATTGTATTTAATTGGCCATAGATATGTATAATCAATTGACCAAGGCATTTTGGTAAATCAATTTTTCTTTATTATTTTTAATATTAAAATCCGTAGCTTATTTATATATATATATAGTGTTTTTTGTTTACGAATATCTTTTTAATAGTAATTTAAAAATTTGAAAAGCATGACTTTTGAAATATTTACGTTCTTAATAATATTACTTCTTTTTTACTATTTATTTTGTAATTACCTAAGAATTTGTAGTTTTTGTCGTATAACAAGAATTTGCATTTTATTATTATTATTATAATAAACTGGTCTGAATTATTTATTTATTCAGTTTATTCGGCAAATAATTTATGAACAAGTTTAGAGACTACGCATTTCAGTTGTTTAATAACTTTTCATATAATATGAGTTTTTTTAATTTGTTTAAACACTAATTTACCTTCAACTTTTGTTGAATGATACTTTATTTAGTACATTCTTACGAATTTAATACAATTATTTAATACTTTTGTTTTGTATAGTTTATCTTAAGATTGATTAAATAGTTTTTACTTAAATTTGTTATTTTGTATAAAATAAGAGGTTTCAGCCTTAAACTGCAAATTTTTATTGATAGATGGATATTGTCCATTTTTAAATTTTATTATGCTGTTCTGATAAAGTTATTTTTTTAATAATTTTAATATTTATTCAAATAAACAAAAATAAGAAGAAACGTTTTATGTCGGATTGTAATAGTTTAAAAATTAGTATCGATGTATTTATGTTCAATAATAATAAATGCCGATTTTTAATTTGGCATAGACAGCTGGGCATTTTTACATTAGTTTCTGTGAATGTTGACAATTTTCTTATACATTTTAGCAAAATTTTATTTTTAACAGGGAATAAAGAATCCCTTTAATTAAAGCTCATACAATTATTTGGGCTGCTTTGGGTTTTATTTAAATAAAAGGAATGTAATAATTTTAGTTTAATTTAAAAAAATCGTTTGCTTTTTGTAAAGCAGCTTTAAATTGATTTCATCACTTAGGATTTATTTATTCTCATTATTATTATTTAATTGGCTCAGTTAAAATCTAAGCTATTTGTCTTTTATATTTTTTTCATTTAGTCAATATAATGTATGTTGTGCCACGGTTGTGGTTTGCGATTTAACGATTTTCAATACTATGCCACTTGCCAGAACTATAGAAATTTAAAAACTTGAATACTTTGAATTTTGCATCCAATAATCAGTAAAATTGTCGTGTACTTGCATACAATCCTTTACATTATTAATCTACTTTAATTTATAATGCGTGGCGTTTCCAGGGCATTGCCCTATACAATAATTAGTCTCAAACGATAGCATTAAAAAGTCTCAATAATTCGAATGCACAATAAATATTCTTATTTTCAAATACTACTCCGTAAAAACAAATTAAAAAATTTTTTTTTTTTAATAGAATAACATTTAATTTCTTGTTAGGTTACTGTGTTTGCGTCAATGTCCCATCTGGACTACGGTTTAATTGTCATGTGTTATAGTCTTGATTTGGTTTTTTTAAGTTGTTTGAATTTTGGTTTATTTATGCAACACATAAACATATCTTTATTATTATTTTTCTAATATTTGCAAGATAAAAACTAAATATAAATGACATTTTTTTCAAATCGTATGAACTCGGCTGCATGTTATTTTACTTTATCCTTTCTCATAAGATTTATTGATGCCTTAATATTACAATCTGGCATTGATGGATAGAAAGCATTTGTTTTACTTGGCTTTTTTTGCAAAAAAACAAAATTATATTTATTATTTTAAGCTGACTTTTAATGATTTACCTTTTTGCAACTTTTCATTTAGCCCGCACCGCGCTATGCAATCTGCCGATGATGCGTTCGGCGTAGCGAAAGTCCGTCCGTTCATTCCATAATAAAAGAAAAAAACAAAAATATTGTAATCTTACGCAAAATAAAACAAAAATAGAATAAAAAAAAACTATTTAACAAAACAATACTTATAAATAAGTAAGCAAACAAAATACAAACAAATATATGCTGCACATTTTTTATTTTACAAGTACTTACGCGTTCGGCCGAAAGAAACAGGATAGAGAGAAAGAACAAAATCAAATAAAATGGTACAATTTATAATAAAATCAAAAAACAAAATTGATTTCCTTTAAAAAAACTTTATTTATAAAAATATTAAATGTAACTCAAATAAAGATAAACAATTGTTATTTTATTCTTTATACAAATGGATGCAATTTTACTCTCTTTCTAGCACACTATTTATTCAAAAAATAAAATGTTCAAAAAAGTAAACTAAAATAATTTTTAGATGGGGTGCATTATGCCCAAATTACACTCGTCGCCTTACTCTCTCTTTTTATAACACTATTACTTTAAAAATAAAATGGTTCAAAAAATAAACTAAAAAAAATGTTAGATGGGGTGCGTTGATGTTTAAATTACTCTCGCCGTCTGACTCTCTATTTTTATCACACTATTTCTTCAAAAATAAAATATTCTAAAAAATAAACTAAAAAAAATTTTAGAGTGGGTGCGTTGATGTTCAAATTACTCTCACCGTCTGTCTCTCTCTTTTTAACACACTATTCCTTCATAAATAAAATGATCAAAAAAGAAACTAAAAAAAATTTTAGATGGGGTGCGTTGATGTTTAAATTACTCTCGCCGTCTGACTCTCTCTTTTTATCACACTATTTCTTCAAAAATAAAATGTTCCAAAAAAGAAACTAAAAAAAATTTTAGATGGGGTGCGTTGATGTTCAAATTACTCTCGCCGTCTGACTCTCTCTTTTTTCACACTATTCTTCAAAAATAATATGTTCTAAAAAGTAAACTAAAAAACTTTTAGATGGGCTGCGTTGATATTCAAATTACTCTCGTCGTCTGAGTCTCTCTTTTATCACACTATTTCTTCAAAATAAATGTTTTTAAATATCAACATGACATCTCTTTTCTTTTTCGCTTCAACTCTGCTGCTGAGTGGGCTTTTTTTCTATTAACATAAGCATTTGACATTATTTCTATTTATAGGAATAATCGATTTAATCTGGTACACTTTCAGAATTGTTTTTTTATAGCTGACAACCAATTTTCTTTTTAAATTGCATATAGGTATGGCATCCGTTAATAAAGGTGCATTTCAATTTAGATCGATATTTCTTCTTTGTATTTAATTTGAGAAATTGCATAACATTTTTTTGAAATCTTTGTTTTGTTTTAATAATTTACATAGGATTTAACAATTTTTTTATGCCCCATTACAGTATATTATTTTTCACAGTTTATAGTATTATTAATAGGCATTATTGCTTAAATAATTTTTTTATATTCTCTAGCGGTGTCGTGTATAATCTGAGAATTTTCGGAAAGAGTATATGTCCTGCCTTTCATTTATAGAATTTCAAATTTTGCGCTAACAGTACCAATTATTATTTTAAAAATTCTGACATAAAAATAAGTTTTCTGACATTTTTTGCGTTTTAAAAAATTATTATTATCTTGCTTTTAAGTATCGATTTAAAAATAATCAGGTGTCAATAAGTTTTTTTTTATATTCTAATCCACTTCCTTTAAAATGACGAGATGTTTACGTTTTCGTTTCACCAACTTCTAAATGGAGATGATTTTTTTTTGATTTTTTGTTGTTTATTACTTGATTTTTTAAATAGTTTGGAATAAAAAACGCTTTATTTATTTTTTTTTAAATAAATTTGAATCTGACCTCCATTTCGGCCCCTGAGCCTTATAAAACATTTTTTCGGAAATTCAAATTTTTG
>MEIZ01000086.1:241457-297377 GCA_001723225.1 Globodera ellingtonae | reverse complement strand
AAGTCAGAATTGTCCTAACATTGGTAAAAATTTGTGCAAAAATTGCAAATTTTGTTAGTATTTTCTAAAAAAAAAAGGTTGAACAATAGAGCCCCGGGGGCTCTATTTTAGGAAATACGGTAAGTTGTATTTAAAAAAATGTTTTATTTAACAATTTGACTAAATGCTTTATATTTTATTTTTTAAAACAATCTTAATTTAAATTTTTATAATATCATTAAAGCACATTTTCATTTTTTAAGAATAAAGCTTGTTTTTTTATAGAGTAAAAATATTTATACACTGCAAGCTTAATGTTATTTTCATTTTTTAAATAATAATTAAATTTGGTGAAATTTTAGTTTTTTAAAGACGGATATACATAGTTATATTGCCTTCACGACCTCTGCCACAATACATCAATGCCGCGTTTTTGCACTTCAAAAAATGTATCTTTATACCGGTTGAAATTTCTGTTGTTTTCATTTGCAATTCTCATAGACTGACTGTTTGTTTATCTTTCTATTTTTTGATATAATTTATATTTTGTAAATTTTCCAAATGCATGGCTTGTATCTTGTGCGAATTTGAACTTCAAGTCTGTCTGCATTGTCATGTAATAATTTTTACGCTCAACTAAAATTTGATATATAGGCAATATTCAAATACATAAATAAAAAATTGTTTCCTTTTTTTCTGACTTTGTAATTTCGTTTTAAACTTTGCTTGTAAAATGTGTTGAATCGAATTTTATGAATTATAATTATTACGTTTAATTTTTCATTTCTAAGTGGAATTATCCGTTGAAGCAACAATTTGCTAAACATTTAAAAGAATTTTGAATTTTATAATAAAATATTTATTTTTTTAACTTATAAATAATTACTTCCTTATTAATAATTTTATTTTTTTGGTTAAATTTTTGTTGGAAAACCAAACCATTCCAGCTTTAAGATTTTTTTGCTAAATCTTGTAGGAACTCTATTGGTCAAATTAAGCCAAATTTAAATAAAAATAAATTGGAAGTTTGCACTTTTGTCATAAAATAATTTAGTCAAAAAATAAACGAAATGTTGAAATTAAGGAATATATAAATAAAGTCAATAATTACCAACTAAATTACATAATCCGCAGCATTACATAAGTAAGATGCAATAATAAACTTTAAAATATAAACAAAATATTAATAATTAAATAAATTTAAAATAATCAGTGGACGGCTAAGCCAAACGGAAATACGCCAATTAATTAAGTCATTAACGGCTTTTGGCTTAATGTTTATTTTATTTTAATTAGTTTTTATTCAAACTTTTCGAACATTTTATATCGTTTTATATACTTGAAATTCAAACTTTTTAATTGCGTATTTGAAGTACTTAGGGTGTTAACTAAGTTCTGTCGCAAAATTTTTTTGAAGGAAATTTATTTTTTTAAATTCAACAAAATATTATCATGATTTGAAATATCCACCTTTATGATCTATAAAATGTTGCCTTTTTTCTGGATATATTTTTGTCCCCTGTCTTTTGAATGGAGCTGAGCTATGGGCCAAAAACTAAATGTGTTTTTTTTGAACCTATTCTGTTTGAGAATCTATTTTTCTTTTACAGTATAAGATTATCGTAATTTCAAGTTTTGGGTAGCGAGAACATAGATGGGAAAAGCCTCTTTCAAAATTTGAGGTTTATTGCTCCACCCATTAATTTTTTATGAAACTCCAATTTTGCTCCAGCAGAAATTTTGGGGCAAAAATGGCCCTTTTTAGGGACAATTTTTGGCAATAAAATTTAAAATGCCGAAGAAAATTTTTTGCTGAACGAAAAATCTTTAATTTTTGCTGACTTGATAAGCAATGTTTAAGCTTCCAAAAAGCATAAACTGGGCTTGGTCAGTCTCAAAGCCCCCGAGATAGGAGCCCTCAAAAGCGGGCAACGGCCTCCGGGGCCGCAGCTGATCTTGACGTTCTCATGGCCATAACGGAATTTTTGCGCGCCTCCACTTTACCGTGCGCTGCGAGACAACTCCCGGGCCCTTCGATTGACTAATCTTTGCAGAGCCAGGGGCTGGTTTTTGTCCCAGAGAAAATTTGTGGACAATTAGTGAGCGATTGTCAGTTTTTGGCATGGTTGCTAGAGGCGCCATAAAAAATTAGTAAAAAGAGCAGAAATCGTGGAATTGGGGTAGAACAAAGAAAAATGTCCAACAAACATATAAAGAAGAAACAAAGGTAATCGGCCGTAAAATAAGCGAGATATGCATTTTTAAAAATATCAAAAAAAAATTTTCGACAGAACTTAGTTAACACCCTAAGTATATTAGTTAAATAAATTATCTTTTTGAAATTTTGTTTTAATGTAATTATTTTTTTAGTTGTGTACAGAAAATTTACGCTTAAAATTTCATACCAATTAAGCATTTAAAAATTTAAAGCAACAAAATAAAGAATAAAAGTGAAAACTGTAAAAGGATTAAGCTATACCAAAATAAGTTATTGGATGGAAAAAAACGAGAAAGCCATTCCGCACAATTCCCGCAACTGAAACTTCGCTTGGCTGAAATAAAAGTAAATTTATAATATGTTAAAAACATAAATTAATTAATTTTGCGGTAGATTCAGCTAATTATTAATATTTATTCTCTAAAAGATCAAAACTATGGTAGCCATTCTGCTGGTGTTCATTTCTGTGTGGAGCAGTCGCCACCGGATACCACAACCGCCCGAAGACAATGAGGATGACGACAAAGAATAAATCAATCTATTTTCGCGTACAAAGAAGGACAACGTCAAAAGAAAGATCAATTGATTAAAAATATTTTTTAGGCGTGCATGTTTCCGCAGGTATTAATAATAAGTTGAATTAAATTTAATTTGTATAAATCAAAAAGAAAAAAAATTCTTAATTAAAAGCTAGATAAGAGAACAAAAAAAACGCGTATTAAAAGCATTATTTTTATCCCGTTCAATAAGGAGCAAGATTTCTTTTATGAACAATCGCACCGATTGGAAGTTTTAAAAAAAATTGTCTATTGAAATAAATATTTTTAATTGCAAGTCACAAAAACAATACAAAAAAATATTAATTACCTTAATTGATACATGTAAACACAACATTTTTTGTGATAAAATATATATAAAATAAATAGACAAGAACATATATTTTAATTTATACGCTTTTACGCTAACTCACATCATACAGGTTGGACAAGATAATAGGCGCACGCAAGTCTGCGTGCCCTAAAGGAGTCCCGGAAAATTGGTCACCAAGGAAAATTGGTCTCCAGGATATTTTGAGTTTTACGTTCTAACTTTTTTCAAACTAAAAGCTTCAACTCGAAGAGATCTTTTGATTGATACTAATCGAAAATGGGTAAGAGACGCCCAGATTAAATCAAATATAAAATCCTATAAATGCAAATTTAAATAAAAGCACTTGAAAAATTTAGCACGAAATCGATCAATACTGGCAACAATAATAATTATGATAACGCAGTGTGTCAACAAAATAAACAATTCGAATCTTGAAAAAAACAGAAAATCATAAATAAAGTGAATTATGCAAATTGGATTAAAAAATAAAATTATAAATATTTAAAGAAATTAAGTTTAAAAATAGAATCAAATAGATTGGTTAATAATAATACGGGTAAACAAAATTTAATTTGTGAATACCTACCCATCTTTAACTGAGACCGTTATTTTATAAGAAATATACAATTTAAAAAAAAACAATATTTAATAACAAAAATATTTTACAAACTTCCAAACAACAATTTAAACAAAACTTTAAATAAATAATATTCCAAATATTAGCGTCTAAAATCCCCAACTCAATTTGTCACTAAAAAGTCAAAATTGATTAGTTGAACAAAAATCAATGAATGAATGATTGAAGAAGGTGCTGTCCGCTCACCTCCCCCTCCATGGAAAATCAATTATTTACTGTTGCGCTGACTGACACCTTTCAGACACTTTTCGTTTAACGTAAAATTAAACGAAATTTAGTGTTGGTTGACAAAGTCAATTTTATATAAATCGTGTAATTTATATTATTACCAAATGTATACACCTATTTATCTTTATATAATGAATTTATACTTTATTCATTAGCGTTCATTGCTTCTCGCTTGTTGATTTCATAAATAATTATATAATTTCGAGATTAGTTCTATTCTTGGTGAATAATTTATTACAACTACACATCTCTAAGCCAAACTTCCAAAGTTGTTTGTTTGTAAACATTGTTAGAATTTAATTGATTTTTTTGACGATTTTGTAACTATTTATTTAAAATACTTTATTAAAATTTCTATTCGTTCATTACAATTTACTCTGTGTTTGTCTTGGAACTGGAAAATTTAAAAATTGTAAAGAAATTTCGATTAAAAATAAATATTCAAAAACAAAGACTTTTAATGATTTGACAATAATAAATTGAGGAAAATTCTTGCAAAAGCAAAATAAGTTCAAAAATTTTAGGTTAGCAAAAATCAGAAAAATAAAATGAAAATTAAGCAAAAAAATAAAATAATTTATACATATTACTAGGGCCGAGATTTTTAGGGACTAAAAAACGTGAAAAAGGGTCATATAATAGGGACTAAAAACCCCCAAAATAGGGACTAAAAAGCCCAAAAAGTGGCAAAATAGGGACTAAAAAAAGTGCTAAAACTGCCCAAATCCAGTCCATTTTTGCGTGAAACCCTATAAAATCCACCATTTTTTATTATTTTTCTTCTTACAATTGTAAATGTACTATTTTTCACATGTTTTTGAAACTTTTATAAAAAATCTCAAATAAAAATTTTTTTCGGAAAATGTCGATTTTGGGGGGTAGATTTTTGGTCCAAGAAAAAGTTTTTTTTTAGGGGTGCATTTTTAGTTTGAAAAAAATTTTGACTTTAGGGGGATGTTTTTCGTTTAATTGCATTTTTCTTATGAAATTTTCGGAAAAATGCCTAAAATATTGCATTTTTTTCTTAAAATTTTGGGAAAAAGTGCCTAAATAGGGTTTAAAAACGCAAAAACGGCGAAATAGGGATTTATTCTCAAAAAGGCCGAAATAGGGATTTTTAGGGACTAAAAAGTCGCTCTAATTCAAAAATTTTTCGAAATGAATGCTATTTCTGTGCTTCTCTCGTCAAACCCTATTCGCAAAAAAAAAGGTTAAACCCTAAAAATCTCGGCCCTACATATTACGGTTAATTTTGGAAATCGGTTAATTTTTTTTGTTATCTTAAATATAAATTTTTATTTTGAACTCAATATTCAATATTGTTAATTGACTTTAACAGTTACTGGGATATTTTTGAATTTGATTTATATAATTAAATTTATTTAAAGTTTTTGTTCCTTGTTCATATGTCCTGGTTTCCTGATTGTGTACATTGGTCCGAAAAACTTAACATGTCTTGATTGGTTTGGTGTATGGCAAATTAACTAGATGACAAGACGCACTTTTTATAAATTTAAAGATGTTGTGAAGATTTTTTACGTATTTTACTATGTAATTTAAATTTATTTAGAGTTGGGCATTCAGCAGTTGAAGAAAATTTTAATTTCTTATTTTATTTGTGAGTTTTTTATCATCAGTTTATCCATTTTCAAAGTTTGCTAAATTTGAAGTTTTCTTTTAATATAACCTTTTAATGATGCATTTTATAATCAAATTTTAATAATTATTTGCATTAAAATCAATAAGGTCATTCTCATTCAACAAATATAAAACATAGAAAGAATAGGCAGGATAATGCGCGTTAATTGTTGATTTTATTTTAATTTCGAAGATAATTTTGATATTTGTATAGAAAAATTTAATTGTTTTATTCAAATTTAAATATAATGTTGAAAGAAGATTAGGTACATATACCAATTTATATTTTAAATAAATTACTTTTTTATGTTAAAACATAAATATATTTTTTTAAGCAACTGTTGCACCGCACTGGTATTTTTATTCGAAAAATGCTATTAGTCGTTTTTTTGTAAGCAATACACATTTTTATATTTTAATTTTGGTCGTTTATTCTCGTTTTTAGAAGAGTTCGTCAGTTTACGTCTGCCTCCAATCACGTAACCAACGGTTAGGCGGCCATTGTTGTTGAAGTCGTGTAACTGATCTGAAAAGTTGGGTTGCCTCCTTTTTATAGTCAATTTTTGCAATAATAAGTTCAATTTTGTTATGTTGTATGGCCTATTTATTTTTTATTTTTCAATAAAACATTTATGTTCAAGTCTTAATTAGGCGTTAGAATAAGTTAATTTCTTTTAAGTTTTATTCTATTATCAATATCAATAACTATTTAAACTGAGCTTTACATCAATAATATACTTTGAATCCTTTTTGAATTTATATTATTTCAAAATGTGGTTTAATAATAGGAGTTAATTATTCGTGTTTTATTATTTAATTTTGAAAAGAACTTCTCATTTGATTGTTTGTTACAATCTTGTCACGCAGGATTTTTTGATTTTTTTTTTGGTCGGTGTTGATGAATAAAACTTTTTATTTATTATATTTTGGTAAAAGCTATGCCTGAACACTTATGTCGCAAATCATGTTTTGATTTAAACATAATTTGCTAGATTTATTATTTTTTAATTTTCGAAAAACTAAGATAGTTTTTATAAGATTTTTTAACATAGTAGGTATATAAATTTTGATATTATTTAAATAATATTCGTTGATGAGATAAAATTATTTATTTTGCTTTATAAAATTTTGTTAACGCGCATCACACGAGCACGTATTTTAGCTGGAATTTTCAATTCGTTTTTCTTTGGATTTGGACTTCATTATGAGATTTTGTTTCGCAATAACTGATTTTTAAAACTTATTTTAATTAAAAGGAGCGCGTTAATGTCCCACACGGTGTCAATGCGAGGCATTTAAACGATGAATTGTTTGTGTTCATAAACCTATATTGTGTTGTTTGAAATTACGGTTGTTCTAATATAAATAATATTTTTATTCACCCATTTTTATCTTTAATTGATTTTTTTTTGCATAAGTATTCATTTTTTTAGCATTTGTATTTGCGTAACTAATGAATGTAGCTTATATTCTTAATAATATAAATCGGATTTTTTTTCATTAAATTAATTATCGAGTTAAAAATTTTGTTGAAAATAAATAGCTTTTATTTTGGTTTTTGAATAGATGATGTAAAATGGTCCCTTGCAGAGTACAGAGATACGTTGCACATTGTTCACATAGCTAAGTTTTTGTTTATGGAAAAATATTCAAATATTAATCTTAATTATATCAATCATCTGATCTTGGCAAAATTTAAAAAGTGTCCGGAAAATTTTGAATATTCATTTGTGTTCAACTGATCCCATAATTAGGAATTTAGAATGTATTTAGTAAATCTGTGAAACATTAAAATATTATATTATTGACCTTAAATTTTTTAAAACTTTAAACTGCAGTAAAAATGAATTTTTATTAATTAAAGGGAGAAGTTTGCTTTAAAAATGTTTCCATAATTTCTTTAAACAGATCGTAGGGTTGTGCAAAGATAATTACTTCTTTACTGTTGGCATTGGTCAAAAGCATTATTTAATTTAAATCTGTTAATGATTGGGATTAACATAATTTTTTGAATCTAGTCTTATTCATTTTTTATTTTCGTAGTTATAAGGTTATTTGTTTATTTATAGGTCCAAATATTTCTTTTTAATACAATTTTATTATACCTTTAAACTAGCATTCGTTGTATATAACTTTAAAAAAATATTGCATTCGTTTATTTAATTTAGTTCTATGTTTAGCTAATTTGCAATATAATATGTAAATTAATTTTTTCTAGTTAGGATTACGAATTGGTTTTTAATATATAAATATTTTACTTTTAGTTTTTTGCGGTTCTTTTAAAACTATGTTTAAAAATTAGACCGATGAATTTTTTGATAATTTGAAATGGTTACGGATTGCCATTTAATTAAAGTATGTCGATGTTTTTATTTTAACTTATGAAATAATCAAAAGTTTGTTTCATTCTTTTTCAATGAATAAAAAACTGGGATATCATTTTCTTTTATTTTTTATTGCTTTTTTATTTAATAAAGGTTATCCAAAGTTGGTTTAAATCTTTATTTCATTGCCCGCAATTAGGAGAATGGTGTATGTCCATGCCGCTCAGACATGAACAAATGTCATCAAGTTTCTTCTCGTTTTTAGAATTTAGTCTATCGGATACAATTTTTATTTGTAATTTGCGTTTATTGCTTGCAAAATTTGAAAACATTGAGCAAATAAAAAACGGTACCCATTGAATGTTTTATATTTTGCATATTTCCTTTGAATTTAATTTGTTTCAAAAACTATTTTTTCTTTAGGTTTATTTTTTAATTCGCTTTTATATTATTGTAAAAATGATATAAATTTTTTTAGGGTTTAATTGTATCTCTTTTTTTTAATTGCAATTTTCGTAGCGCTTTAATTAAAAATAAAATTCTTCAGTTTTTCCTATTCTGCTTACTGGTGTATTTTTGTGTTAATATGGCCCAATTTTGATCAATTTATATGTTTTAATTTGAGTGTGAACTTATTTTATTTTGCAAATTTACTTTTCATCCTCCGCCGCACGGCCAATGTTGATAAAAATAAATTTAAAAATTTCTACCTTTTTATTTTTCACAATGAATTTTTCACCGACTCTGCAGAATATTTCCGACCTTTATCGTTTTATTTTATCTTTTTGTAGGTAAGCTTGCCCTATGCATTCATTTATTTTTAATTTCAAGACAGAATTACATGTTATATTTTTAATCATTTTAATTTATAATTGCATTATTTAAAATATTTTGTCATTGATAATCTATCATAATATGCTCTTTGATTCTTTCAATGGCGAGTGTTTTCTCTTATTTGTAAAAAGTTTATATTAGTGTATTGATGGTGTTTTATTTGTTCTAAAAAAAAACTAATAGTAAAGCGATTTTTCAAAAATTTTTGTTGTATACAATGTTTAATTATCCTAGGGGTTTTCTTATACTAAATTCCATTTTTCTTAGAATTTTAATAGAATTGCTAATTATATATTCTTTAACACTGTTATAGTTGATTTTTACACTTGCATTCTGGTTTACTCCAAATTAGTTCAATAAAGGCTTGCATTTGACGATAATTCATCTATTTTTTATTTATTAAATTTAATTTTAATTTTAATTATAGTTTTATATGGCTATCGATACGTGATGAATGTTGTCGCATCGTTTAAATCGCTAAACAAAATTCTGCCATTTTAAAATTCTAAGCACTGGTAAATAATGGCCATCTTGGATTTTGCGCGGTGGCCTCTTTATCAGATTTGTTATTAAAGCTTTTTTAGCTTTTATTAAATTAAAATTTTAACGAGTTACATTAATATACGATGACGACACAGAAAAGTTCCGATCCCGTATCCTAAATCATTTTTCATTAGCACACCTGGGTAACTTTATTTATTTTAATAGGTATTTCTTAAGCAAAATAATATTAATGATATTTAAAGGTATTTTGATTTCATAAAAATTGGATTGGTATTTCAAAGGCCGGTTAGTGTGTTGATTTAACATTATGTTATTTTTATTTTTTGAACTCTTTCAACTTAAAAATTAATAAAAACGAGATACGGCCGATCTTCTTCTCTTCCTCCTTCGATTGAGATCTGCAATAAAAATCAATCGATTTGGCTGTTTTTTTGGTTTTTTTAAACAAGATTTATGCTAGCTTTTTTGATGGCGTTTAAAGTACATTTGTATTTTTAAAAGCCTATTTTTTGTTATTTCGAAAGAATTGCTTATCGGCAAGTTGATTTGCTTTTTTTGTATTGATTTGTAGAATTTATAACTACTCACTGTTACTCATTGGCTTTTTTGCATGTTTAGCGCTAATATCACAGCTGTTTTATTGAGGAAAATTAAAGGTTGGCAATTTTATCAATAATAAATAATAAATAAGTGGGTAAATGTTAAATTAAGTTTTATTTATATTGACATTTTTTTTTAAAATTTTATTTCAAATAATCAGTTAAAGCTGTATTCCAGGCTTTTTGATTTAAATAAATAATTTTTCTTAATTAGTCGTGTCTTTGCAGTAAATAAAACTCCATCAATGGCTTTAATTGTTTATTTTATACAAATTTTCTGTAAAGATACCATATTTTACTTTATATTTAAGTTCAAATCATGCAATATGTACCCAGGTGCACAATACCTTTTCCCGCATGCTGCTGTATGCGTTTAGCGCGTCATCCCAAGAAACAAATGTTTTTTCCGCGAAGGATTGCCACATGCTGTTGTACATAACTGCCCTATCTAAAAGCATTATTTACTTTTTCACATGAATATTTTAATAATATATTTTATCAAACATTAACTAAATGTTTTTTATTACAAAACTTTTTTCATTTATTGTTGTGGCGTGAGTTGCTGTATATATTATATATCTGCCAAATTTCATCCAAAATTTGGAAAGAATTTTTGGGTATTCGTTGATTTTTTATTAGGAAGCTTATGTATAATAATCATATTTTTGATAAATGCATTATTTGCAGATGTGTTAGTGTTAACATTTTACGGCGTTGCGAAGTTCTCTGGTCTTAACCTGTTATAAATTCTATAAATTTTTGTTATAATAGGATGAAATAACGATTAATAAATGCAAATTTTTCTCTAGGTAGGGGCAGCTTTATTGTAATGATCCCGTGTATGATTTTTTCTAAACGAAAAATTTTACAGTTTCAAAATATGTTATCGAGATTATTTAAATAAGAAATTTTAATTTATGTAATTGGTTTTTTATTTTAGATTTATTGAAGTGTTTTAGTTTTTGCAATGCGATCTAGTCGTTATTTTTAAAGGCTCTCTTTTCATGCTGAATTCGAGCTTTCAAGATAATCGACGTTTTCATTATAAACTTTATTTTATTTTGGTTATTTATAAATAGTTTTTAAATTGGTAATTTTTTATAATAAATGAGAATACCTATGGCGGAATTTAGTACTTTGTTAGCAAATTTCATTTTACTTTCATTTTTTAAATTTTTTACAATTGAGCCTTAATTTTTCAATGGCATTGTTTGAGTTTGTTTCTAGTCCGCCCCTTGGTGTACGTTTTTTATTTCTTTCAAAATTCTGCTTAATAATTTGTATTTTTTCTTTTTACAATTTTAATTATATTGTTAAAAATACAATTTTTACTTTCTTAGCAATTATTAATAAAGTAAAAATTTTGAATTCGTTAAATACTTACAGTCTATGTATCTTAATATATAATCACATTTATCAAAATAATGCAAAGAATTTCATAAAGACAAATCTTTTGCCTTTTTTAAAATTAATAATTTATATGTTTTTTCTGTTTGCTTTATGTCCTCTCAATTGTTTAGTCTTCTAAGAAAGCGTTTTAAGTGTTTTAAATGCGTTTGCCAATCTAACATTTTTTATTTATTATATTTTTCGTTTATTTAATATTCAAAACCAAAAATTTTTTTTTGTTTTCCCGTCTCTAAAGACCATTTTATATTTTATTTAATTTAAAAAGAATTGCATATTTCGCATTTTAATTTTTTATATTTTTAGATAATTATTAAATGTGGCGACAAGGTTAGTGTTTTTATTTTTACAAGAATTTTTTTAAATTATTTAATCATCAATTTGTTTTATTTCAAATATATGTTTGTAAGGTTTAGTGGTGACATTTCGCAATAAAATGGGTTGTGTTTGATTGTGTGGGTAATATGGGCCTATATTTATATTCGGTTTGGCCGAGAAGCATGGAATGCCCAATTTCGTGGTAGGCGTACCGGGATTATTGTCGGCGTGGTTGTCGCGCACGTCGCAGACTTGCCGGTTGAATTCTTTCATTTTTATTCCGCGCCGTTTTGCGGATTTTAAAAATTTATATCAACATATTACATTACATAGATGATTATTATTTAATTTAAATTATAATTAAATATAATAAAATTAATCAATTTTTTACACCGTGCGATTCATAGTCGTAAGTACCGTTATTTGACCTACCCATGCTAATGTTGATTAGGTAATATGCTCCAAAGCCGATGTTTGCCAATTTGATTTTCGATTTGGCTCCGTTTCAAGCATTTATTTGCTTTTTGTTTTGCGGCTAAAAATGGTTGGTTTAATATTTAGATAATAATTTTATTATAGTTTTTTTTAATTCAATTAATTATTGCTGATTGCCGAACATACATGCCTTTAGTGATTTCTGCTAGCTCCATGGTGTTTTCTTATTTAAAAACAGCTTATTTAATCACAATTTTATTTAATATTTAAATATTATTGTATTATTGAGTTTCTCTCAGAAAATTTAACACTAACAAACATTTAAACAAAGTTTATAAAAAGGTGCTTCTTTTTGCGTTTAAATTCTATATTTTGTTTACTTTAAAATAATTTAAAGAAATTTTTTAGCCAAGCTGACTTCAAGGGTTTTCAGTTAAGGCTTTGTCTACATGTTGGTTTCTGCTAGCCTGCAAGTTAAGTCTTTTGTAACTACATTTATATCACATTCTCATTTAATGCATAAATTTATTCAATTAACATTATTTCAAAATTTTAATTGTTTGTATTTGATATATATTTTTGTTTTATTAAATTTATTTTTTGTACTTTTAATTACTAGAAAATGTTAGGTTTAAATATTTTTCTAAATTGATCTAATTGTTTGATCTTCATGTCTGCGTTCATAATTGTTAAAATAATATTTCATTCGATAAAGTCTTTTTAAAATAATACGGCGATTGTTTGACTTTCTGGGCCAAAGTCTTACGATTTTATATTTGTAATTTTATACTAATATTTTCGCCCGATTTTTAATGTTTAGACCGAATATTTAATTGGTATAAATTTCTCTAAACTTATCAAGTTACCGTTCAGAATATAACTGTAATGTTTTGCTTATGCGGATTTTGTTACACTTATTATTTTTATTTAATTTTGATTTTTTGTCATTTAATCCGTTTAAATTTACAATTTTTCTTTGCCGAATACTGTGTTTCTTCTATTATAATGATTGAATAGGCGTAAAACATTGGTGCAGAATATTTAATAAAATGTTTTTTATTTTAATCTGCACAATTTATTGCACGATCAATTAAGTAAGATACAAACATTTAATTTTCATTTGATTAAAATTTATAGTTTGGTTTTTTGTTTATATTCATAAAATGTTAGGGGTGCATTTTTGGGGAAAGACAAAGCTGTTTGAAATATTTTTTTCCCATAAAAAAACTTTAAATCATTTTTCTGATATATCCATTGTGTTATCTTTTAATTTAAATATTTTCTACAAAAAGTTCAATTTTCTTTATTCTGAATTTTTCCCTTGAAAATGTTTAATAAATTACCGTTATATATTGAAAATTATGAAGTGAAATTTAAAAAATAAAATTTATAATTCTATTGCCAAAATATTGAATGTTCAATTAAAATTTATTAAGTGAATGAAGTTGTTTTATAAATAATTGAAGAAGTTACAATAATTGCGAATTTTACATGCCTGGATTATTATTTAAAACAAAAACAGAGGGAATATCAGCCCCAATCACCTTTACTCCAAGCTAATAATTTAATTCCCCCGCGTAAATAACTAATTAACAAGTTTACAAAAAATGTTATTTAGCATTTATGTAGCAACAAAAATATATATATTTATTAAACAAAGTATTTTTCGATTAAACTAATTGGGCGTTAAAGATAAATCATCAACAGATCTCAGTCGTAGACAATAAATTATTAATACAAAAATGTTATTTGTGATAGTATTAATTTAATAAAAAAGAAACTTTAACACTCTAAAAGCTCAACTAAGGTTTTAATTTTGCAATTTTGCGGGTGAGACGTTCATTCAGTACAACGGGATGCAGTTCACACAAGAACGACAAACGAATAACTTTGACGCCAAGTTTTTGTTAAACTAATCTTAAAGATAATTTTGCAAAAGTATAAAAAAAGTTCTTTAAACAGTAATCATCATACGATATACACCGTTAGCCGTAAATTAATTTATTTACATTAAAATCGTTTAAGGTACTAATAATAGGAAATCCCGATTTAAATTATATATGATAAAATAATTAATTGCTATACACATAATTGTGTTAAACATAAATTTTAGAAGGAAAAAAATTATGAAAAAAAATTATTAAAAAAATGTGTTTTTTTGATTTAGAATCAAGAATGGATAAAGAGCTTCTCCCATTATTAAGCTTATAAACAATTAATGCAACGGTAAAGCATGTACAGTACCTTCTATTTGAATAAAAAATATCTCTTTTTGAAAACAATATTTTAATAAAAAACATTAACACAGCCTAATAGAAACATTTAAATTGATAGTAAATTTTTTATAAAACAATAACCCCTTTTCTGATAACCTGAATACACTAAAAAAATTATAAATTTCAAACCTAAAAAATCAATTTCAAATATACAGATCAGAATGATGATCATGTTAAGCTAGTTTATTTGCCATAAAAGCGTTTAAGGAACGATCTAACTAGTAAAGGATAAAATAATGCAAATTATTCTTATACACATAATCTGATAATCATGAATCGTGAATCGTGGTTCAAAGGAATGCACCAGAAACCATGGACACTGGCAATCTCCATGTTCATCCTGTCAGTGTCGTGGGAGTACAAGTTCAAATGAGAATAATCCGTAAAACCTTAGTTTTGCTTTTTTTAGGTGAAATCAAAGGATCTTTTAATTTGTGGATTTGCTGCAGCTCTGACACACACACAAATGTTCAAACTGTGAGAATTGTTTTAATATTTCAAATTATTGGGATTTGTAATTGTATATTGGTCCATACATATGTAGAACTCGAAGACAGATGTCGATGTTTTCGGGCACTTCCAAACTTAAAATATTTAAATATTGGTTATTTTACTATTACCACTTTTTCTTTGGTTAAAATTTTTTCTTTTAAATTTTTATTTTAACAACAAGTAATTTAAAAATTAATTTCTTTTTATTTAAAAAAATCTGTTTACATTTTTAACTTAATTCCTTTTGTATTTGAAATTCAAAATTCTTAAATTTCTTAAATACACGGTCTAACTTTAGTATTAAGGCTTGGTTTATTACTTTTTATCTTCTTATTTTTTATTTTCCTTTTAAATTACTCTGTCACAGTTTATGCTTTTTCAATTTTTTTATTATTGGGGTTAATTATCAAAATAATTCAAAAGCTCGCACATTTGATATTTGCCTTTAATAACCAGCCCGAAGCTGTTTTGAAACGTCAGCTCCTCTCTCAGCCAATAAAAAATATAAGGGCTTAGGCCGCCACCAGTATAATTTATTAATTTTTTAGTTATGTTTTAGATTTAAATACATTTTCGGTTTATTGCATTTTTTTATTTGTTGAATATAAGGCTTGTAGTTCATTTGATCATGGTCATTTTACTATAAAGCTAATTGTTTTAGTTTAATATTGTTATTTTTCCATAAATTAATTAATATTGATTTTATCAAAATTAGTTTTAGATTTTTTTATTTTAAGATTTAGTGTGGCGTAAGACTATCTTCTAGTATATACGGTGCTTTTGGGCTTTCAAAACTTATAAAATCACGACGTCGTAGTTTCTTCTTTGCTTAATGCGACTCTTAACAGGATAAATATTAATTTATTTTTTATTTTAATCTCGTTTTTTTCATATTATAAAGTTGTTTTACTCAGCTGTTTATTTTGTGAGACTTTTATTTAAATCTCATTTTTTTTAAAAATTGCTTATTAAATTAATTAGGGTTTCAATACTTTTTTTAAATTTATATATTTTTGTTTTATTTCCCGCTCCACTTCAACTGCAACGCCAACTAGAAGGATATTACGGCATGGCCAGACTCGTGAAACGTGTTGCTTTTATCCAGCCACTTTTACGACTTTTATAATTTTTGTAATTGCGTTTTTAAAAATATTATCAACAAAAAAATTTCTTTAACCCGTACTTGACGTTAAAAGAATATTACTATAAATATATATAATTTTAAGCAAATGTGTAAAAAAATTGGGTTTCGAGCGTCGCTCACATCTCAATTATTTTATAATATTTTTGGTTTTTTAGAACAAATTACACTTTTTCTTTTGCTTTATAACTGATGATTTTTGATCAGTCTTTTCTTGAGTTATTTTAATTTGAGACAGTTTTTTTTATTATTTAATATCATTTTGTCCTATATTAAGCAATTTTATTTAAAAAATTTATGGTAGCATACCAGCTCTTTTTTATGACCGCCATCATACCTGTCTATCAATTTCTTAAAAAATCTAGTTCATACATTTTGAGATCGTGCTCAAACAAACTGGATTTTGATTGGTTTTATTTCTTATTAATGTTTGTTTTTCATTTTAATTACAAAAATTGCTTCAGATGTGCCAATCGGAACGTGTATTGTCTTGCTGTCGCTTGCTCCTTGTAAACGTCATCAATGCTTTAGCTCCTTTTAATTGCTTCTTTTTTGCTTAATATTTAATATTTTTTCAACATTATTTTGATTATTTATGTTTTTTAATCTTTATATTAAAACTAAAAATATTTTATATAATCATGGGCTCTTTCGTTTTTTTTAGGTTTTTGGATAATAGCGACATGACTATGGTTATATAATGAAAAAATGGTTCTTTTTTATTTCAAATTAGCATTAATTTAATAAGTATAATTATTTTGTCTTAATTAGGGCTTAAATCATAATATACAGACAATATCAATTCTTTCGCTTGGCGCAACTGTCTTTTTGAAGCCGCGGGTTCTCAACGCGCTAATATTAAAAAAAAACTTATTTAGTAAATTTTAAAAGTTTGCATTTCATTCTAAATAATGTTAAGTTGATTTTAGCAAATGCTTTTCGAATAATTAGTTGTCCTTTTCAAAAGCATGGATAGACTGATTTGATCATCATGCTACTGCCGCACATTTATTAATAAATCAATTGTCATTTCTCTTTTATTAGCTTTGAAGTTAGACGATTGTATAACTATCATTCAACGCTCTCTTTTCTGTCTGAAAAAAGCCTATTTGCATATTCTTTGTTTTTTTAATAATTAAAATATTTTAATTTTGTCGCATTTTGTAAATGCAATTTTACTCGATTAGACGGGATAATTAAATTTAAAGAAAACTTACACATAAACATATGTGGTTAAATTGTGTGCAATTGACCAACATTTGAATTAAATATAATTTAATTTTATAAGCTATTAAATGAGTTTATATGTTATTTTTTGCAGTTTGTAAATTATTCGTTATAAGGGAAATTTGTTAGAATAAATTTTAAAATGGGATTTTGTTTCTATTAAATCTGCTTTGAATAGCAACTTCAATTATTAGGAAAACCAATCAGTTGAATAAGTTAAATTTATTTTCAAATGTTAACATTTAATATATTTAAAAAGTTTTCATTAAGTTATCAAAACAAACTCAAAAAACAAAATGACAACCCATTTTGGGCAACTTTTTGTGGCTCATAACTTTCTTCACAGTGGTTTCCGACACAAACTTTTTGCGGATTCATACTCAGCTCGACGAGAGGAGTTGATTGATTGTATTTTATTCGAATCTGAACCATTCAATGGGCGAGCGATGGGCGAAAAAGTTGAAAGGTTACACACTCTTGAAATATATGAAATAATCATTTTATTAAAATATTCTACCTAAAATAAAATAATCTTTATTTTTTAAATTAAAAGTCTTGCTTCTTTTTTTTTGTTGCTTTCTTTGTTTCTATGTGATGTGCAGACCCTGAAAAGCCCGATTTACAATAATAAAAAAAAGTCGTACAACATAAACTGTATTGCTTCGTGTTCTTATTATATAATAAAATTAAACGTCACTACAGCTAAACAGTCTTAATTTTAAAGGAATTAGTTTACCACATTTAAACATAATTTATATTTTTTAACTCTGAACAACAGCTACACATAACAAATTTCGCGCACAACACGATTTGTGCGACTTCATAAAAAAGCCACGTAAACAAAACAAAAAATATCGCTTTAGTGATTGCTCGAGTCGCGGTGACTCCGCAAAAACTGTTATTATACAACAATAAAATAATATTAAAAATAGAAAATAATTAAATAAAATTAGAAATAATTGTGAGTCAAAATGAAATAAACATTCAAATTGACAGGTTAATTTAAGTGTTTCGTTGTGATTAAAGTAAATTTGGCGACTCCGCAAAAACTGTTATTATACAACAATAAATAATATTAAAAATAAAAAATAATTAAATAAAATTAGAAATACTTGTGAGTCAAAATGAAAGAAATAAAAATTCAAATTGACAGGTTAATTTAAGGGTTTCGTTGTGATTAAAGCAAGCATAAAATATTTGCAATAATAAATGATTTATCGGCAAATTTTGCTTTAATTCGGCTTAATGAAACGTTAACTACTTGTTTGATATGATTATAATTGTTGATGAATAACTTTTAATAAGTCGGCGATTTTAAGTATTATTTTTGAATCTGTCTACATTTATTTTTATTAATTTATGTAATATTCATACCATCTATTAATCTTTGAATATAATAAGTAAATTTTATTTGGGTTTTTATTTTGTTTTTACCAAAATTTAATTATATTATTTGTAATATCTTTTGGTTTTAAAAAACAAATATTCAAAAATTAATGAATTTAATTATATTATAATAACCTGATGTTTTTGTTGATTGTTTAGTAAAAAAAGTCATTTACATATAATAATTACCTTACTTTTAAAATCCGCCTTTTAAATATTAAAAACCACTTTTTATTTTTATTCATTAAGTAATCGTTTATTGATTTTGAGTAATTATTTATCCAATAATTTGCAAATTATTTCTTATTTGCTTAAAAACCTAACTTTATTCTTTTTTTATAAAATCGTTTTCTTAATTTCTGTTGAATTATTTATAAAAACTGTTTAAAGTGAAAAACATGTTTATATAGATAGTTAAAGAATTATATTGTATTTATATTATTACCTTAGGTAAAATTGTAAAAAAATATCGTATTTATTTATGAATGATTTAATTTAATGTGTAGTACAAAACTGGGAACATGGCCTATTGTGTCCGTTAATTTGACAGAATGGTGATTTTCGTGCCGTCCCAGGTACTAAGTCAAGAGTTTTAGTTAATAAATTTAGAGAGTTTATTTTACACAACAACAATTCATTTTTGCTCCTTTGTGGTGAGTTTTATTCATTATTTTAAATAATTTTTATTTTATTATTTTCAATCGGTTGTGAAATAAAAAGTGGCTTCTCAAAATGAACATTTGAATACCTTTGCAATTGAAGATTTAATTTCTTCATCTTTTTCTTTGACTATAATGATTTGATTCTTGGTTGGTTAGTTTTCAAAGTTTAAACAAATATTCAATTTTTTTGTTATGCTTATCCTTTTACGTTTAATTTTGTTTTAAAGTTATTTTTAATTAAGAAAATGCATTTGATTTAATTTTGTTTCTCATCGCAAGCGCTCCATTTTTCTCGTGTTAGTAGCCTTGCTGACAGAAAAAACAATGCTTTTGTTTTGAATGTTTTTAAAAATATATTTATTTTAAATATAAAATGCAGCATTTAGGCCTTTGTATTGGATGTTAAGTATTATAATTAAGGGCTCATGACGGGGTCCACGGATTTCTCCAAATTAAATTGGTTACAGACAACATTTTTTATGCCCAGCAACTTTTTGTAAGCATGTTTTGCCATTTTTATTATATAATCATTTTATATTTTTTTAGTTCTCATTAATAAAATTCCATCTCCATTTAAAAAAACATTTTATTAAGTTTTTACTCCATTTTACAGATTTTATGTTTTGGCGTTTTTCGATTCCGGAGAGTGAAATTAGCAAATTAATTTTTCAATCCAGTCATTAGAACACTAACCATTTTAGTATTATTTTTGCTTGTTGGTCTTATGTTAATATTTTTTTGTATTGTAAACTGTTTGTAATCATTTGATAAAATAATATGATTATTAATTTAATTTACGATTTTTCATCGACTTTTATCTTTCATGAGCTCTCAAGTCTGTTTCGTAGTAATTAATATCAACTTGATTATGAAGTTGTATTATTATAGGCTCAAATTTAATTTTAGCTTGATCGTTATGCATTTGTTTGATTGTGTTGCTATGCCAAATTTTTAAGGGGCTCTGATGCCTTTAAAAAAAAGGTGCAACATTCTGTCGAGTTTAAAAACAATAAATATAATTTCGCAAAAAAACAAAAAAACAATTTAGAATACCTTCTTTTAAAATTATTTCAAAAAGAATTAAATTAGTTTAATATAAAACATTACAGAAAGTTATATAAAAATGTATTTAACTAATAATAGTTGTGTACACATATGTAATAAAAAAAGAATTTTTGCGCAAACACCGACTAAGTTCATTTCATAAAAGGTTATGTCAACATATGGGACACAAATTAAAGTTTGCTAAAAATTCAAAAAGATCATATAATAATTTAATTATCCGGTGTATATGTAAAACATGAATACTTACAAAAATTTTTAAAAAATATATTGTAAAAAAATAATAATTTTGGAGCGGCTGCCAAAAACAAGTATTAAATAAACCTAGTTGCCCAACAATAATTAAACTCACAAAATAAATAACAAAATCCTTAATTTATTTCCGAAAACTTTAAAAATCCGCCTAATACAACTATTTTGAACAGAAATAGGCGAAATACAAGTCGAAGTATGGCAGACATTGCAACTGGAGGATGTACGTGATCAAAAGTTAGTATCATTAAGAATGATTTTAAGCTCAGAAATGGTTAATTCATTAAATCTGAATAAAAGCAACACTTACATTTTAAAGTTAATGCATAAATAAATACAATACCTTTTTACTAAAAATTATTAAAAACAAATACAATATTATAACAAATATAGATAATGTTGATAATATTAAAAAAAGTAATAATAAAAAAATTGTTTCGTCAATTGAAATAAACACATAAAAAAATTACGAAAATGCAACAATTAAATAAAAATTGTCACTACCCCATGTGCACTCACAAATCATCTACCACAAATCAACAAAAGTTTAAAACAATTTTATAGACCAATTTCTTTAAAAATATATTTAAATAATTTAATGTAATTAAAAACATAATTTTAGATATTTTCCAAAAAATAAAAAAAATTTCATTTATTCTATTATGTTAGAAACTGAAAAATTATTAAAATTACTAAAATTATATATCTTAATAAGTATACAAAAATGATACTATATAAAAAATGGAACTGACACGCGTGCAGTCTATATTGCAGGGGCCACCGTAAAGTTCGTCAATCATTAATAAATATAAAAAATAAATCAGTAAAGTAAGTAATTTTAACTCGTTCATCATAGTAAAACATCTTTTTCAATAAATAATATGCGCAATCAAATTTAAAAGAGTATTCAAAAAGATTTTGTTTAAATATAAAAAATGTATTTCAAAATTTGTCTGGACGGGTTTTCATGCTGAAAGAGCAAATTTTAGCTTCAAATAAAAAGAAACAAATTCAACAAATCTATTATTAAAGAACTAAAAACAAACATTTGTAAGTCCATAAATTTTAAAAATAATAAAATAGAACTAAAAAACCAACTTAACTTTTCACCTTAAGAATAAAAAGTAGTAATAAATAAAAAAACATTAATATCAAAATATAATTGATGATAAGTTTGATTTAATAATAAAACATTAAGCCTTGATAAAATAAAAATTAAAATTTTATTGGAGATAATTTCTAAGTGGTCTATTCAGAATATAAATTTTAATTATTCTGAGCCAATGCTACGCTAAGCGCGACCGAAACGATAATTTTTTAATATTAATATTTTTAGTTAATTTAAAAGATTAAACTAAAATATTAACTCTTAATATTAGAAAGACCTTATTTTCGGCAATCAGAAATTTTTAATTTGAAAATTTTTGATGCACACACTTAAGAATTTGCGTACCTGAAGGATAATAAACAAAATTAATAACTGAGTTGTAAAATTTGATAATTATTTTAGTAAATTTTAAAAATTTATCTTGTCAATTGCGGTAAACAACAAGATTTCAAGAGTTTAAATGGTAATGATTACTATATGAAAAAATGGAACTGACCCGCGTGCTAAAATTGTTTTTAAACTGAGATGGTTCAGAAGAGACACTTGTGACGTCTACTTCTGGAGGGGCACCGTAAAGTTCCAGTAAAATAAGTAATTTTAACTCTTTCATCATAGTAAAACATCTTTTTTAATAAATAATATGCGCAATCAAAAAAAAATGCATTATTAAAATTTTTCGTGGACGGATTTTCAACACTTTTATACATGCTGATAGAGCAAATTTAGCTTCAAATAAAAAGGTTCAACTCAAACTAAGAAAAAATAATATAAAAAAATTAATTTTGGATTTATGTTGAGCTATAGTTGGATAAAGACAATGACCAGTTGGACTTAACAAACACAAGTGAAATCACGTAAATTTTAAAACAAAAGAGTAAGTGTGTACGAATTACTCAGACTAGGAAATGAAAGCTCTCATGACAGTTTTTCGAACAAATAAATAATATAAAACTTAGAATAAATTATAAACAATTCAAATTACAAATGGACCTTATTAATAGATCTAAATAAGAATACATTTCTGAATCTATGGATCACTTCGACGAAGTCGTAAAAAGGTCAAAAAGTTATCGTAATCATTCAACAAGTTGAGTGAGAACTTTTTTTCAACAACACTAAGGTGAAAAATACTATAATTAAATTATATAACCAATTCAATAACAAGTAAATAACGAGAGAGCTTCTATGACTGTTGTTATAAAATAAATTCAATAATTAAATTAAGGGCCGGTATAATTAAATTTTTTTTAGTTTATTTTTTGGAACATTTTATTTTTGAAGAATAGTGTGAAAAAAGAGAGAGTCAGACGGCGAGAGTAATTTGAACATCAACGCACCCCATCTAAAATTTTTTTTAGTTTATTTTTTGGAACATTTTATTTTTGAAGAACATCAACGCACGCCATCTAAAATTTTTTTTAGTTTATTTTTTGGAACATTTTATTTTTGAAGAAATAGTGTTTCATCAAACATAAGTCGTCAGCAAGCCATGAAGTACTGAAGCAAAAGCGCCAACCTAAATGCAAAATTATTATACAAATATTTTTGAACACATTTAAGGTGGATTTTGCATAAAATAACAGAAAAACATCCAAATATTAAAAGCAATAAATAATAAACATTATTCTTTAACAATTTAAATACATTATATAAAGATAGAAGTCAAGTTATTGAGGCACTGTGCAGATCGCATGAACATAAACAAATCAAAACCTAATCAGCTGAATTCATATTAAATTAGATGGCGTTATATAAGATATATTTATTTGATAATATTTTAAAATCTATAGAATATTTTTAATAATTTAAATATGTATATATGAAATAAAGCATTAACTTTATCATGTTCTCAAGCAAAGATAGTTATTATTTTAATTCTAAAATATTATTTTATCAAATAATATAAAATAATTTCATAATGCAACAGCTGAATGTCACCATGAGAAAGAGAGAAAGTGCACTTTCGACAACGGTTGAATATTATTAAAAAACTAATATATAAGAGTCAAATCTACACCACCCAAGACATTGATAAAATTAAATAACACAGAAGAATACGGAGAAAATGAATAAGGTTTTTCTGTTAAAAATATAATTATGTTATTGATAGATTGTTCAGTAACATTAATAAATAAAACCGTAAAAATATTCGTTGAAGAATCAGTTGTACACTTTAAAAATAAAAACGATAAATTTTTACCTACAATATGTAAAAATTTTAATTATAATATTAAGCAAATTAGCGTTTATGCCCTTACAACGAATTTTATATTCGTCCTCAAGCACCGTTTAATTATTTTTTACTATAAAAACTATAAAAAAATATATGCCAAAATAATTCTCGAATCACTCAAATACCAAATAAGTTTAGTACTGTGTTAAACAGAAGTAAAAGTGTTGAATAAAAATGATACAATTTAAAAAAAAAGTCTAAATATTCTACAATACACTACAGCAAAAACGATAATATTGCCTAAATTTTACTTACTATGAAAATGTAATTGCACTGCACAACAAATATTGCGAAAAAAATGCTAGAACTTACAAATTAAAAAAGCAACGCGCACGCGTTCATGAGCATGTTCACAACCTGACTGCACCTGACGCCAGAAGAACCGACGCGACCTAAAAGTAAATATTATTAATTTAATATACTTATGATTCATTGAAATCTTAGGTCATTTTGTACAATTCAGATATGGAGAATTAATTTTCTTTATGATTTTAAGCAAACGTTTAAAACATTAAACGGCATACTGCAGTAAAAGCCCAAAAGTATTTTACTTTATATCATCAAAATAAACCTCACTAAATGTGTCTAGTTTTCAGCTTATAACCCAAAAGTTAAACACTAAAAAAGATATATAAATTCCTAAATAATAAATTATCTAAATAATTTTCTCGAGAATGATAATTAAATGCGTTCTTTACAAAAAGGTATAAAAATTCATGATTATAAGCAGGGCTAAAAGCTTAGGGGTTTCTGTCTATAATCACAATCCTGAGTAAATAAATGTACCAAACTTAATCAAATAAAAAAATTCAAAAAGTTAAAAAAATTAATTACATAAAAAGAACTTCAAATTATCTAAAAAATTAATTTAAAGTGAATATTTTAATTACTTAAAATAAAAACGCAAATTTCGAATTCACGTACGCCCACGTTAGCTGGGGGAAAAATGATGCCGTGGATTTTTAACAAAGGAAGTGGGAAAAGCGGTTTTACGTAAGAATATAAAACAAATGTTTGTGAAGTGTAAATTTATGAATATATCGTAAATTTAGGAAGTTAAAGTAAACTTTGAGCGTTTTAAAGAAAGAAAGGAAAGCTCTGATCGGCCGCAGAAAAAACGAACTAAAAAGGATAGAAAAGCAAAATGTATCTTTTATTTTTATAAAATTATAAGGGATATAAATTAAAAATAACAAAAAATCAAGCAAGTCTTCAAAGTAAATGATCAAGAATAACATGTATTAAATTATAAAAAACTAAACTATAATAAAAATTTACAAAATCCTTCTAAAAATCAAACATTAATATAATTAATTAAATAATTTGAATTATCCTAATTCCTAGTGTGAGAAGAGTTGAGATATTTTAAATAAATATTGACTACCAGAATAATAAATCAAATTCTCTATGGCATACCGAAATTATCTTCGATAGGCTGACTCTATCTAGCAGAAACAACCAAAAACGTCCCTCAACATTAAGTAACCGCACAATATGATGAACAGAAATGTAATATTGCCATGCCAAAATATAAAGTTTAAAATAAATTATTATGCTCGACCAAAAACAAAACCAAAAGTTCTTGTAGTGTAAATTATAAAAAAAATTGTTAGGAATAATTAATAAAAAAATGTAGCCATTCTAAATTTTAATAAAGCAAAAATACGCGTACCAAAAAATATATATAATTAATTATTAATTATCTATGACGCTAAGGGGAGTTATTAAAACTTAGAACTTATGGAATTCTATAAAAAAGAATCGTGACAAAAATGAAAAATAAATTGACTAAATTAGTTATTATTTTACATTCGCCTATGTTAATATAATTACTAGAAAATCGAACAAAAATAGATTTGAATTATACGAAAACTCGTCTTATCTGTGAGTTGGAGAAAAGTAGCAAAAAATTGCACCTTCAAATGCAAAATAAAAACCGTATAGAATAAATTGTAAAACAAAGCAAAAAAATACAAAAAATTAACTGAAATTATTGCTTGTACTTAAAAAGACACCGCGGCAGTGCCTACCTGAAACCGTCCACAGAAAAATGAAATTAAAATGCACATTTTATTACAAATAAGCAAGATTTTTAATTGAAACAACAAAAGATAGCCAAATGAAAGTTATGCACGGTAATTATTAATTATAATAATTAATTCACTAAAACCTTAGCATATATGATGAAATTGAGCACTTGAAAGTGACTTTGGTTTTTTAAAAACGTAAAATTTAATTCAAGAACACGCTTTAGAAATGCAACAAAATAATTTTTCAAAAAAATACAACAAAGGTTTTTAACCACGACAAATTAATATTATAAGTTTTGACGCAAACAAAGATTGGTTAATTACATCAATTTTAGAGAAGTATGTCAAAAAAGGCCTCAAAGCAAACATTTATAAAATAATAACAAATTCATAAAGTTAATTTTTTAAGATTAAATGTAAAAAATTAAATATACAAGGAAGATAAAAATAAAATTTCAAATACTGCCTTGATACGGACGCCGACGCAAATTTCATAAATAATTAGAAGCAGCATAAAAAGCTGATTTAAACAAAAATGATAGCAAAAAATTTGGTAAATAAATAGTCGATGCGACAAGAAAATGAAATAAAAATAAAAAGGTTTAACGTCAAATTAATAAAAATAGAATATAAAATCCCAAACAGTTTATATAAAAAAATATACTTTTTAATAAATTGTAATAAAATTTTATTTATTAATCATTACATATAAAACTGTTTAGCTTCATCTGCCATCCGCAGCTTTTCGTAGGCTGAATTTAATTATGACGTGACTGCATATTGACTATATATCCCTCACAGCTGTCAAAGTCGACATCGTCAAAAAACTAAAAGTGCAAATTAGCAAGGCCACTATTTCAAATATCATTAAAATTTCATTACAAAATTACACAAACAAATGTTATAAAAATCCTAGCAACATTTTTTTAGCATAAAATGTTTTCTCTGAGAGAAGAAATTAACAAAAAATCGTCGGCATGAAGAAGGCCGACCTACCCCTGGACACTTGAGAATTAATATTGAAACTAAAAATCAAATGAAGAAGAAAATGATAAAAATAAAATAATCAGTCAAGAAAGTACGAAGGGTATAGACAAACTTGCCGTTTAATTAAAACCAAATATAATCCAGTTCTGAAATAAATTTGTATCACGTTTCAAATTGATTTTATTTTTATTAAACAAAGCCATTAGCACCAAGACTGGACATAAAAATACACAAAGCATTGTTGATCAAAACGCTTTTTAAAAATTAGAACGCATAAAAAAGAGAACAAATAATACACATTGGTTAGTTATTTATTCCTAATTATGTAGCCAAATAATTTATCGAAACCGCAGATTGAATCAAATTATGCAAAAATTAATAAATAAATAAAATTATTCTGAGAAAGTAAAAGAAATTAGCATTTAACAATAAATTTAAATCAAAATAAATCGATTTGATTATTTCATTATTGATTCAATTTATACTATCATAAATTCATTTTTACCGTTAATTAACAAGTAATTATGTTAAAAGATAGTAATATTTTTTAAATAAAGACAAAATCAACTAACATTAACTAAAATATAAAATAATGAAAAATTTACAAGATATTCGAATACGAAAATTGTAAAAAGTAATAAGTTGAGCTTACAATTTTTAAAATGTCAAATAAAATTATTATAGTTCAACAATTTAAAATTTATAGATAATCGATCTAAAATACTGAAATCAAAATATTCTAAAATTACTTTAATCATATTTAAAATTTTAAAAAACAAAAATAATAACATTTAAAAAGCCATAAAAATCCTGTAAAAAATTATGACAATTTAATATAAAGATAAATAAATTTAAATACAAATATGTGTATATTGATTAATTCGTGCACCAATTTCAAAAATATATAAGAACGGAGGGAACAGCAAATATTTAGCTAGCATATCAGGATTTTCACTTTTTGTAGGAAGACGACGACGTGCTGTATGTCTGCACATAAAAAAGAGCAGTGATTGTGCGTGTGTTAAATATGGTTACAAGCTTTTAAATCTTTTTTAAATTAAAATCAATTTACCAAAAGCAAAAAATAAAGTTTTCAGTTTGAATTAAAAGTACAGGAACCATTAACACGAACTTCAATGTAATAAGAATGAAATAAACTGACGAAGGATTGATCTACCTATTAGTGTTCTCAGACGACGAAGTTTTTGCCAGAAATCGACGAGGGTATTAAATAAAATTAAATTACTTGGGTACATCTTAAAACGCATGCGACATTCCATATTATTGCGCACCTAGCATCGCAAAAATGAAAAATGTTATTTCTGTAAAGATCTATAAGACAATTGTTAGAAATACCAATAAAAATTATGCAAATAAATAGATAAAAATTTCGTTATTAATATTACAGAAATGATCTATAAGCATTTATACAAGCAATTAACAAACTTGCAATCAATAATTAAATAAAGAAATGATTCAATCAAATTTGAATTTTCCGAATATACATGTTTCTATATTTAAGTTACTTATAAATGGAAATTTTATATACCAGATTATTGTCCTTTTTTTAATCGCATACCAAGTTATTTAGGGGTTAAGTAAATTTTTTATTTGTTATTGTGCTAAATGCCGCCTTTAATTTTTGTTTCTTTAATATTCTTTACTTAAATTCTTAACTTGTGCATGCATTTATTTAAAATTGGTTTAATAATATTAGTTGTGTATTGTATTTCAAATAAAGGTAAAATTATATTTTTTCCACAAGTCGCGCTTGATGCATGCCCAACATAGTAAGTAGAAAATTTATTAACTTTAAAAATGCGCTCCGAATTCAAAGTGTAACTAAATTAAATTATGGGAGAGCTTTTATACGCCCATTATGTGTCTTTGTTATGTATGCGCCAATAATTCATCTCGAATTTTGCTCGATTCATCTCTTTTTTGCACACTTTTTTAGACACCAATTTTTTTTGTTCAAATTTATTTAATTTCATTCTTGTTTGCCAGATACTTTTAATTACATTATTGCCACTTTTGTTATATTATGTAATTTATAATTCATTTCATTTGCAACGTAAAGGTTTAACCAATATACAACAAATAATAAATTGATTTTATTAATTAATATTGTATCAAGAATGAAAACAATATTAAAATCCTTTATAATTTTGCGCAATAAATTCAAGGAAGAAAGAAATCATTGCAGCAGAATCTATAATTAAATATAATTAATTTTTGTTAAAAAAATTATATAAAATTAAATTAATTGGCTTTCATTTAGTCTTAATTGAATGGTTTTCATAGCGATTTTGGTTACTTGATTTTTGCAAAAATAATTGACCTTTTAAAAGTAAATACCGACAGATTATTTATCGTATTTTTAAATTTTGTTTATGAAAATAAAAAAATTTTCATTACATTTTGTGTTAATTTGCGGCTTTTTCTCTCACTGCCTTATGCGTAGAGCAAAACCTTTTCCATCGGTTCGAGAATTCGGAATATTTAACACAGCTTAAAATTTAATTGTACTGTTAAATCTATCATCATTTTATTTTCATAATTTTATTTGAATTATTTTGAATTATTTTGGATTTTTTTCTAATTTGTGTAAGGCTATTTTTCGCTAAAACCCCACAACCAAATTTGCGTATTTTTATAGATTTAATTAATTTTATTTGAATTTAGTAAAAGATTTTTAACCCAACCTTTGATGGGTTATGTTTAGTTTATATTTTTGCCATTCTCTTTTATTTAAAATTAAAAGATATTTTTTCTATTTATTATTACACAAAATGAATTAATTTAGTGTATTTAGGGCTATTCCACATTTCCCAATTATGTAAATCATTCATAAAATTCGCCGATATTTGTTCAATTTAGCTCGTCCCCTCTCATTTGATAGGTTTGAGTGTACAAATTGGACTGGAACATTTTATTACATTTTCTTACTTCAATACATATTATAATTAAAATGGTGTTTATTTTTTTTAAGTTTTGCCCTTAATATGGTTGATAAATCAGATAAATTTTTTTAAATAACCAACGACACCGCCCATCCATAGCTTCAAAAACTTCTAACACTACTTCATCAGTCAGTTGATTAGTCTTACGTATATGATCGGGGCCATGAAGCCCAACAAAGATTCTTTCATGTTTACATACTTTTACATACTTTTTTTCTTTCAATATATCCATATTCCAAATTGTATGTTTAATAAATATTTATTTTTCTTTACGATTCTAGGTGCGGTGTTTTTGTTTATAATTTGCTTTTGCGCCGTGCACTGAAATTTCCTCGTCTTCGTCTATCACGATGTGATGAACATCTGGGGGTTCATTTTCATTGCTGTAGGTAACTCGATCAATGGCTTTAATTGTTTATTTTGATACAAATTTCCTGTAAAGAAACCATATTTACTTTATATTTGAGTACATATTATGCAATATGTACCCTTGTCGTAAAATGCTGCTGCCCATTCTTGGCAATTGTACCCGGTCACTCCATAGCCGTCTGCCGGGAGTGGGGTTTTACCGTTAATTTTTTTTATTAGACTGTTAAGTATAAAATTTCTTAACATTTTTTTAAAGCGTAATATAGGATGTTGCACTTTTTATTTTTTTTAGTTTAACATTTTGTCGTATTCTCTGATTTTTATTATGAAACGAATGTATAATTATTATTATGTTTATTTTAGATATAAATAAATTATCTTTGTGTTTTGTTTTGTAATCGAGATTAATTTTTAATAAGTAAATTTTAAGTTCGATGTATTTCAGCAAAAAATAAGTAATTTACTGTGACTTGTATTAGTATTTACTTTTATGCTGAAATATTTGCAAATAAGAAAATAAATTTAAAAATTTTCAAGTAAATATTTTTATTTAATTCAGTAAAATCAATATAGCTCGCAAACCTAATGAGTTATTTCAAGTTATTAGTTAATAACAAATATTATTATTTTAAAAGTTTTTTACCTTCATAATTTATGCGATATCAACAAAATTGATTTTGTTTATTTTAAGTGCTTTTGTTGAGCGACGCGCCGAATACAGCGTAACTTACATCTCCCAGGGCTACGCTGAGCGCCACGGTTTGATAAATATGTATAATCATTTTTTAAATTTTTATGCTTACGAATACTTTTACTTTTGAATTTTATTGTGTTTATGTTGGAGTTTAATATTCAATTATTTGGATACAAAGCTGTCGTTCCAAATTTACGACTGAATTGATTGTTGGATTTTTTGTTAAAAAATTTTTAGGTTTCTTTCTTAATTTATGATTTTGTGTCATTTATACGTTTTTTTTACAGCATGGCTTCTTGTACGCTCTTTTTTAAATTCGCTTAAAAAGATGTTTAATATAAATTACATTGTTTAATGTGAATTCACATTTTGTTTTTTTGATTTTTAATTCATTCAGTTGGAAACCTACTATGCGTAGAGATATTAAAAATTTTTATTGTCTGTATTTTAATTCTTTTTAAATTTTACAACCAAATAATTTATTTTAAATGCGAACCAATTTGATGTGGGTACACTTTTGAACTCCCCCATGCTGAAGCAGTAAATGATTGGAACATCGGAATTGCTCTACTTTCGGCTTGCATTCGGATGGAAGGAATTTAAATTAGTATTGTAAAGATGTAAAATTTGAATAAGAAACAATAGTTTTGAAAACGCCATCCGATAAAAATGGTGGCCGTGGGAACAAACTATCCGAATTTTTATTAATATCGTCCCATTAGTTTAATATTTTTATATAAAAAATGTAGTTTTATTTTTAAAAATGCTGCTGAGTTTGTTTATTGCTTTATGAAATTACAGTGAGATTGTTTTTTATATATTGTTTGGGTCTTTTGAAATGATTAAAAAAAATCTTTAATTATCCAATTTAAAATAATTTAGTTACTCTATTTGTATATATCTTTTAAATAATTTTTATTTTGGTACAATTTTTTTAAATTTGCAAAAGGTAATAAAATCTCATTTTGTATATAGTACTTAGCATGTGATTTTAAAAGGTGTTAAAAACATAATATTTACTAGCATATTATATTCTTTCTTTATTCTGAGTATTAAGCTTTTAAAGAAAAGATTTTACATAATATCCGCTATGTTCGCTTATTTTATGAATTTTAAATGTTTTTTATTTTTATTTATCATATCTATATATTCTCAATTTAGACGTAAATTATTTGTCGCCACTTTTTTAAATTGCATATGGAGTAATGTGATTTCTCCAATCACATAGTTCGTATGCAGCTTATCATCATTCGTATATTTTTGAACGGAAAATTGGGCTTTGAGCAGCAAATCAATATTGGTCTTACATTTTTCTTCTTTCAGTTATTATTGTATTTTTTAGAATATTATTATAAAACTCTATTTATAATTCGTTTTATGGCAATTTTAGCTGTTTTAAATAACTGATTTTAATTATAAATAGTTTCAAAGTTAATTAAAAATATAATTATATTTTTAAAAATTTTATTTTAAATGTAATATTTTGCATTGTATGCCAAAAATGCAATGAAACTAGCTGTTGTGCAGCTTAGATTAGAGGTATTGCTTATGTGGTGCATTTTATAGATATCCGAGCAAAATTTTAATTTAAAAAAGCTTTTATGGCTATTGAAAGCAAACTTAATACTATGTTAGGAAAAACTAAACACGAAAAAGATGAAATTGCAAAGTCCAAAAAATTAAATAACATAAATTCAATTTAAGTTTTCATGAGAAAAATAAATTTTCAAAAATTTTCGAGTCTGCTGACTTTCACCTCTGTGTTGGATTAATTTATTGTTTATTTTAATAATTGGATTTTATACCTCATTATCGGCTCAAAATAATATACAATTAAATTTTTAATTTATGGGAATGAAATTTCCTAAAACATATTACTTGAAAGAAATTTAATTAATGAGTGATTAAGAAATACGTGCATGGTTTTGTCTATTTTATCATTATTTTACCGCGAATCGCAACGTGAAGTTACAATCTCCAATCGTCATCGGTGCTTGTTTTCCTGGCGGCTTTTAACATAAACTGTTCAAATTTAAACTCAAAACAAAACTCCCAATTGCATGGGCATGGGAAGAGAGGCACCATTTGGCATATCAGAACAACAAAAAATGTGAAAAAGTTAACAAAATCTTAGTTCACATAAATAAATCTTATAACAGACTGCAAGACGGGCCTAAAATATTAATGTTGAAATATTATTTTAAATTTAAATTTGGGCATTCTATATTTATTAAACTATTGTGACAAAATTAAGACAAATAAAAAAGCAATTTTCGATTACATGAAACAATAGGTTTAATTTAATAATAAATTCCGCAAAAGTAAAAAAATTTGATGCTTATAAAAAAGCAACATAAATAAAAACGCTTTATTTTTAAATCTTAAGGAATTTGAAACTCTTAAATAAAAAATATAAACATTTTTGATCATTTTCATCACGAGAGTGGCGCTGCCACAAACCAATGTAATTGGCATATAATTTGATACAAATTATAAATTTACACTTAAACATTATGCAGATTAGGAGCAAATCTGCTATAACAATAAAGAAAAACACATAAAAAGGCCTCAGCATTGTGTAAAAGAATCCCATACTTGTTATTTTGCATTAAAACATGCAATAAAAAACAATCGAGTTAAGATAAATATTAAAATAAAAATTAATTTCAATTACTAATAAATATTTGAGATTTTTTGACATTGAAGAATGGAAACTCAAAAAAATGTACCCTTTACAAGAATCCGTGACGGAAGCAATACGATACGACTTACCCAGCTGTTACTTTTATATAGCAATCATAAAATAATTTAAATTTTATTATTTTAATACAAAGAAATAATATAAATCTCTAAAATAATATAAAAAATTTTGGGCAAATAAATCGCTAAAAATTGAAATCGCGTGTTGGAGAAGTCCATGCATAGAAAACGTCAACATTGGGTGCGGAATCATTTCTGGGCTAGGAGCGGTGGCCGCGCTTATGTCCTTAGCGAGGGTTAGAGACACCAAAATAAACATCCTCTGCGAGTTAATTTATTTTCGAAAAAACACAAGTTTAAACATTAAAATTGTTTATAAAAATACTTTAACTTTTGAATACAAATTTAACAAAAACAAAAAGAAAAAAAATCAACGAATCAATAATCAACGAATAATTCAATCGTCTTCACTAATCTGAGAATGTATAATAAAATTTTATTATAAAATAAAAAAATGATGCATTAAAATCTAATAAATATTATAATAATATTAAAAGAAGATTTTTTAAAAAAGCAAATTTGTAAGTTAAATGGTTATGAGAATAAAAGTGTGTATAAACTAGTGTTCGGTCGGTACGGGAAAGTACCGAAGCTTTTTCGGTACTTTTCGGTACTCAGGCCTCGGTACTTTACCGAAAAGTACCGACCGAACCTTTTAGGATTTTTTCGGTACTTTTCGGTACCGGTACTTTTTCGGTACTTTACCGAAAAGTACCGACCGAAAAAATTTGAGTACCGAAGGTACCGACCGAACAAAATTTGAGTCCCGAAAAAAGTACCGAACGGAAAAATTGGTAATATATTTGAATTTTTCAAAGTTTACTACCTCACACGTGGCTTAGTGGTTAAACTGTTAACCAAAAGACCTTATTGTTTGAGGTTCGAGTCCTCGAAAATTCCTTTTTATTATTTTTATTGAATGCCCTGCTAGTGAGTGATGTGGTTGCCTGGGGTTCAAACCCCCGACTGTGTAAATAGTTTTTTGTGTCTTTCATTAACTTCATGGCAAAGAAAAACAATATTTTTTATTTAAATATGTATTGGACCCTTAATTTTTAATTAAAAAGCCAAATCAATCAATAATACCAATAAACTAAAATATTGAATTGTTTTTAAAAAGATGCACCCTTTTAAAACTTGGTTTAAAGGTTATAACATTTAAATATTATATAAAATTACGATTAAAAATATAAGCTCAGTTATTAAATTAGAAACGGAATGGAAGACGACCGTAAGAATCGTTACATATTATTCTTCATCGAGCTAGCAAACATCTAAAAACATTGGGTTAATTAAATTTACGGACAGTTATAAATTAACAAAAATTTTGCATATAAAGTTATATTATTAATACTTAAACAAATAGTCCTCGCCTTGTTTGTTGGTGCGGACAAAGGGTAACTGTGAGGTAAATAAACCAAAAAAAACGTATATACCTCTTGACCCCCCCCCCTTAAAAATCGAAATTGAGAATTTGTGGAGCTTAAAATCAAAATTGTTACAAATTAGCGCTCAGTGAGTGAATAATTACTAATACTTATTTGTTGCGTCAACCAAATCATTCTTAGCAAAATAATTATGACCCGGAAAGAATTGTTAACGTTCAATTGCATAATCTAACTAAAGTCATTATTCATTATACATCGAATTTAAACTACTATCAATTGGTAGATAACGTTTTTTTGTTTAAACTTTTTTGAAATATTAAAAACTAATTGTTAAATTATACAAACTGAACAACAACAAGGAACTAGAAATTTCGTGAAATATTAACATTGGAAGACAAGATTAAAATAAATGTTAAAGAAAACTAAAAAATTAAAATATTTATTACAAAAAATAAGTAATAAATATTAGTATATTAAATTTTATAATCAGATATATTTAACAACATCATCAAACCAGCATTTGAATTACTCGGAATATGCCAATTTTTTATATCAATTAAATAAAATAACACAATATTTAAATTGTTAGCATCGTGCTTAGCTCAACGGAGTTAAATGATATATTATATATATATCAAATAACATAAAATAAACGATACTGCAGCGCCATTGTGCTTGCTTGACAGACAGTAACCACACATTCTTATTGCAGATGCACAAGGAAGAATGTATTACAAACACAAGCAGGAAACCATGAGAGGTGGAAAATATTTTGTTTAAAATTAGAATAATCAGCTCAATAATTGAAAGCAAACCTAAATACACCCGCCGAATTGTATAACATATATAAAAAAATAAACTGTCTGATAAATAATTTAATAAAAAAGTATAAATAACTTGAATTATGTCACATATAGTCGAGCCAAAAAATGCACAATTCGGCAATCAATTTACCCATTTTTTGACTGCAGAAATAATTTTTCGAAAAAGTACAAAAATTAAGAATTTATATTAATCTATTGAATCCGTCGCTATTAAACATATAATAAATTTATTATTACAATATTATGAATGAATTTTAAAACAACAAATTACCCAAGTCCCAGAATCGTACTTGAATGAATACATCTTTTAAGCCATGAATTGCAAAATAAAACATTTGATAAAGACTTACTCTCAGCAAGAACTCCACGTTTAGTTATAACAACGGGGAAATTCAAGCATTGTTGAGAACTTAATGCATGTTAAAAATTAAATCATATCTTAGAACCTATATGTTTAATTTAATTGTAAATATATATCATATAATTAAAATGTGCTTCAAAATATTTAGAATTTTAAATTTCTTCTTTATATAAAAAATAAATTTCGCAATAATACTTTCTTAAACTCAGATTCAAAAATTTTTATTTTTAAAGGCAAATGTCATACTCAACCTTGGCCTTAATGAGGCAGCAGCACTTGTCCTGTTGAAGGTCGTCGATAATGGACAACCCTTGGGTGAGAAAAAGGATAAAAGAGAAATAAGTAGATGGACGCCAAAATCCGGAAACGCGAATCCAGAAATTTCAAAACTAAAAAAAATAAAAACTGTATCACGTTTTACAACTTTTGAAACAAAAATATTATCGATTACTAAATAAAATCTAGCATCAAATTTAAATTATTGTGTTACTGTATCTTGCTTGGCTTTGTCGTTAAATGCATTGCAATACAAATACAATCCAAAGCATAAAGAAATGATAAATATAAATTGTGCCCTGAGCAGCGACTAGCAAATATAGAACCCGAATAGAGCTGACAATTAAAAACGCAACATATTTTATAAACAGATGATTTTGCGTCCATATAAAGATTAATTAATAAAATGTGCAGAACCTCAAAGCCGCATATGAATGTGTCTTTTATCTTTCAAGGTAAAAAATTCAAATTAAAAAAATCAAATTGTGATGAAATGTTTAATATCGACAGATTTTGCTTCGAAAATGTCAATAAAATAATATAAAATGATTTATTACCTTAACAAGTAATACCAAATCAGAAATTAGTGAAAATAAATAGTTGTTTTAACAAATTAAATAATGTGAGTTAAAGAATTTGGTTGAATAATATAATCGCGTGCAAATATAAAAAATGTTTCTTATTTACTGATTATTTTTTTCCAGTATGGCAAGGCAAAAATCTTCTTTTATTGAACGAAAGTATTCTTTTATGCTAAATACAAGAAAAATGTCGGCACCAGTGCAAAAAAAAAGACCAAAAGAGAAACTTTTTTTGTCATCTACATATTATCAAGTAAATGAAAAGAAATATTTAAAAATACCATTTCCATATTTAATAATAATATATTTAAAAAGAAAAAACATCTGATTAATCTAATAATTTATTGATTGCAAAATAAATGGCCGATGTTTAGAAAATTCTTTATTTTCAAAAAAAAAATTTTTTGAAATAATTATCAGTGCATCCTTGGCTGCAAAAGCACATTTGAATTTGTGGGATCAACAAATAATTAAAATACTATTAATGTAACAATAAATCTTGTAAAGTTGAAAATGAATTAAAAGGTTTTGTTTTGTAAAAACAATATTTTCGAACTTTTATCAAGCTTATCGCAAAAAAGCTAAATAAATCTTTAATTCCTAAAAATATTAAATAAATTATTAGGTGTGTATTCATCCTTTCGGCAAACGGACGACGTTCCAGGCTTTTATAAATTATGTTATTTAAAAGTAACTTAGCATTAAAAAACAATTGGAATAATAAAGTAGATCCTAATTAATCCACCATTTTTTCAGCAAATTTTTTATTCTTGCTTTCCATAGAAGACCAAATATAAAACATTTTTATGTTATGACAACAAATTCATCATCATATTTAATTTGATATTGGTCGCGAGGTGTTTGTGAATAAAAATTCAAAATTCTAAAGTATTTAAGCTTTCGACTTTTGTCAGTAGTCTGCGTTATTTATTTATGAATTATTTCTAAATAAGACTGCATTTTAACTAATTTGTAATATTAAATAAGTTTATTCTCGCATAAATTAATTAAACACACACCAATTAAATTTATCACCAATTATCTATCTAGATAAATTGCCCGAATAGAAATAATGATTTTTACATTAATTGAGCGAATAACAAATAATAAAATAAAATGGCGTAAATAATATTTTCTAAAATGAACTTTCTTAAATCATAGATTTATTATTTTAAATTTAAAAAGTACAAAGGAATAAAATTAAAAAATAAATAAACAAAACCAATTAAAAAGCAAAAATAAAATAATCAAATTTTGAAATGTTGCATTAAAGTAATTCTACAAAAAAGTAACTTGCAGTCGAATATAATTTTATTTTAAAAAAAGAAACACAAAATATGATTGACGACTATTATGATAATTAAACGTATTATTAAAAAAAATTGAAAGAAATCCAATTGCTTATTTAGCTTAAACTTTTAAGCAAAATTAAAATTTATAAAAATAAAATTTGAAAATTAGTGCAATTATTTAAATGCGACAGCATTGTTTGTTTTATTATTTATAGTTATGTTTTTGATCTGATAAAAACAAAATTAACTATTTAAGAGAAATAGGTTGAGTGCTCGAAAATTAAATTGCCAGCTTTCAAAAAAACTAAAACCTCAAAGGGTATTAATAAATAAAAAAACAAATTAAGGGAATTTAATACATGAAAGTTGGATATAAAGAAATGAACTTTCTTAAAATTCATTGCATTGTTAAAATTAATTACATTGTTTTGATGGTTAAAAAATGTAAACTCGACGAAATTCTTATACACCGTATGTTCCAAAAGGACGCTTAAGCTCCCGGACCAAAGCCCAATTACGGATCATAATCCATCAGCAGAAGACGCCGTGGGCGGTTATTTTTACTTCGATTAGCGATCATATAAATTTCCTTTTATAGCCAGTACACCTAAATTATTTAACTTTGAGACGAGAAAAGAATATAAACTGTTTGGAAAAATATGCATTTTTTTATTGACTTACCATTGACATACATTTTCAAGCCTACTTAATAAATTAATTTATAATTAGATGCATTACCAAAATACAATTAAATAATCTTGACCAAATGAATTTAAAATATATGGCAAAATCAAATCATTTATAACTAACATATAATAGAATAAATGTAAAGGAAATATATACAACATTATTTAAATAATAGAGAAAGAGTTAGCATTTCGTTGGCTGTGATAATAAATAAATTAATGAACGAATACCTGTTTCACAACATTAACTATTAACTTTTGATCTTGATCATGATTCATCTATCAATTTGACCAAAAATCTGATGTTTTTCGTTGTCGTTGACACTCTGTCATTTACACTGATTTGGTATAGAGCATACAATACTTGCTTAAAAGTAAAAATATTTTTATTCACAACATAAAGATTAATTGTTTAGAAAAATTAAAAAAATATATCTATATATATATATATAAATATGAGTAATAAAAATTACGGTGAACAGAGCCCATAAATATTGGGCACGTAAAAAGCAAAAAAATAAAATTGATAAAATTGATAAAATGATTTTATGATTATATTTAATAGAAACAATAATTATTTATTTTTTTATATTATAAAAATCTAAAGTAAAAAAATTGATAATTTTACACCTTTTCTTCATAAAATCATTACAAAGAGTTAAATAAGAGAAATCATTAAAAAAAATAATTATCCAACTCGGTTACTTAATAAAAATTATAACAATAGTAGATAATAACTAATAATATGTCTGAAATATAAATTACAATGGTAAAAAATATCGGATTTTCGTCCATACAATTATTTGGGCATTGAACGATAAAATGAATCCTCACCACATAAAGATGATTAAAACCGATTATAACAGGTTGAAATATTTATGTTATTGATTACGAGTTCAATATTTAAAAAATTAACAAATTTAAATTTTATCATATTGTTTATTAAAACGAAAACATTTTTAATTTATTCGTTTATTAGTAAATTTGAGTTTTAACCTTTTAAATGAATTTTTTGTGGCCCCATTAATTCCGCCTGTGAATTGTTGATGCTGTCGATCTAAACTATAAATAATTAGAAAAAAGTAAAACAGCTTTGCTTTTATGACAGGTCAGGTCGTCCATGTAGTGTCGATCAAAGTGAATTTTGTTAGAAAATATTTGAATGCTTCTGTTGATTCAATTATTCTAACAAAAAATATAGCGCTTGTGCTATTCTTAAAACATAAACAATTAATTTTACATAAAATAACCAATTTAATTGACGTAAAAAATTATTTATTAAAGATTTATTCGTTTTTGGACAAGCGCGACGTATTTGTTAAATGTTGCATTCGATTTAGACTGTTGCTCTCAATTGGTCGATTAAGATTATAATTACCTAATTTTTAAAAAACAATCAAATAAAAATAAATAACTAATCCTACAAATTCGATAGGCGTGAGCACAATAATGCATTTAGAGAGTTTTTTTTATTGGAAATAAAAAAACTTTTTCATACCCAAAAATGCATCCCTAAAGATTGACTTGAATGTTATTTTATATTTCGAGGCGCGACGTCAATGCCATAAAACTCAAATTTATTTCAATAAAATCGAATAATAAATTTATGCTTCAAAACTTAATTACGAGCTGTGTGAGGCAGCTGATTATTCTACCAAAAAACAGTTATAATTTTATTTATAAAGAGCGCATAGAAAAAGTGGCGACCGGGCAGGGAGCTCAAGTCACCAGAATTTAATATTTAAGAGTAGATTTAAGAGACATTCACTAGCTGTTACATTCAAAAGGCTGATACTGTTGAGTAATTTAAACTTTATGATAAATCATCGAAAATAATTAAATACCTTAGAAAAATAATTTCATTTTTAAAACAAAAAATAATAAATTATAATCCATATGCAAATCAAAAAGATTACACTGTAACATTTTATTAAGCACTAGAATTAAGATAACAAAAAATTTGTTTGCTTAAAAACCAGCTACACCGGTTCGTCCAAAATAAAACAAAAGATATAAAATTAAATTTTTAAAAACATAAAGTTATTTTTGATTTTGAATGAAATGACAAAATAAAATGCCAGTCTAATCAGGTCAAAAACTCAATTTAGACACTAAAACGATTAAAAAACAAAAAAATATTTTTTATATGCTTTCAAATAACGTTTAAAATAGAAAAAAAAATACAATCCGAAAAAATAAAATAAAATAAATTAAAACCAATATAAAAATAGGTATACTCAAAAATTTATCAATTTGATATATGTTTTTATACGTAAAAATAAAATAAAATAACATAATAATTCTATGCTAATTCTAAAAAATGTTAATTGGAATGTACAAGGCAATTTTAGTATTAGATCCCTTTAGCCATGTTTTATTCTTAACGATGTTTTTTACATTAATAATTTAAAACTGATAGGTATGTGGGTTTTGCAAGGATATTAATAAAGCGTTCAGCTATAAAGAAGCAGTTTTTAAAAAATAAAATAAATATGTTGACAAAAAATTTAAATAAAATTAAATCAGGCAATAAATCATTTAAACAAGAACTGAAAATTTTATAAAGAGAATGGTAAAATGAATCATTAAATCAAATTGATTCTTCGTCTTTTTATACTGCATATGCAAAACATAATATAACGATAAATTATATAAACGATTGATTTTACTAAAATAATTCCTAACATAAAATTGTAATATGATATAAACAGATTGCACAATATCCGGCTTCAACGACATCACAATTATCGGGCAACTAGTGGTGCTTCTCGACCTTGTGTGTCTTCGGGGATTAATTCATTTTCCTTATTAAAATATACGGTCCACTTTTCCAATTTATTTAAGATAAAGAAATTAATGTTAAATTGATAATACAACGAATAACGATTATGAATAAAAACATATACATTTTTTTTCAAAGCTATTAAAAATAGTGGCGATAGTAAATTTTATTTGTTTTATGAGAAATAAACGACAACATTTCCCCAAGATATATTAACACATCTCTCTGGCAAAAAACATAAAAGAAATTGCAAAATAATATTGATTAAATAAATATCAAATCTTTAATTGTTAAACGAAGTAACCAAATAATACTAGTTTTAGAGATTTTAGTTTTACTAAAATATAATACAAAAACAAAAAGCAAAAAAATTAATTCAATAAATATTATATGAAAGTGTTGATAGGTTAAAATAATAAAATAACTTTTTGGCGCTGAGTTGGCTCGATTCGTCAATTTTGGCAAATTAATTTTGCATGCGCCATTTTCAAAATCCATGGATAGAACTTGCGACGAGTTAGAGTTATCATTAAGTTAAAGCTAATCGCGTTCTGAATATTTTTGAGAACAAATTATGTACATAATAGTACCTTTTTATATCAATTATTGATTTTTTTAATATTATATTTTTGATTTTAGTAAACAATAATAATTCCTGCTCCCTTGTCTCACGTGGTACTGAGTCGTAAAACTAAAAGCAAATTGTTAAGTTATGGATCTACATATAAGGTGGCGTCAGCTAACGCAATCATTTATTACATAATTTATATATTATAAATGATTTTATTTTGACTTTATTCCAAAATACATTTTTTTGTCTCCAATTTACTTTATATTATTTTTATTATTTTTGAATAAAGAGTTAATATCTTTAAGCTAACTAAAGCTTATAAAATATTGCCCAATTCACCTTTGAACCTATTGATTAACTATTAAAACCATTTTATAAACAAATTGTTAATGCAATAAAAAAATTAATAATTTAACCTTATTTAACTCTCCAAATGCGAATAATCATAATTTAACCACAAGACAAAAATCTTTGGCTCCTCGCATTTACAAATATTTTGAATGTCTTACCATTGCGTGTGCTTATTCATTTAAATTATTTTATAATCTATTTTCTGTTTTCCTTACAAAGCTATTAGTTACGGATTTGTTTATTTTAGAAATGTGTTCTCACTGTATTTTAGAATAATACTGCATGAACAATGCAAATTAATAAGTTTTTTATTTTTAACCCATTTTATTTAAAAGGAACGATCTTAAATTGGACTTTTTTATCACCATTTTATTTGTTTTAATCCAATAAAGATTCTTCGCATCATCTAAACCTTATGGCCGGTCCTGAACACATCAAAAAGCAGATCTCTGCTCGTTTATCTCCAAAGGTGCACTGCACAACATTCGCGTTTTTATAAGAACTTTTTTATGGTGTTTTGATTATAATTGTAGATTCGAATATTAGCGTACAATGATTTGTAGTTGTCTTTACATTAGTATATTTAATTTTTTAAATTTATTTAATAATTGGAAATCACAACTAGTTTAAAATATTATGGTTGATTTATACATTATTCATTTTTTATATTGTATTTATTCAGTTTAAGGATAATGCATTCAAGTGAATTGACTTTCAGTTAGTGCTCGGCGTGGGCATTTAATTAGGTGATAAAGTAATATTATATGTTTAATTTTTATTTATGTTGTGAATTTTCCGTATTGACATGTTGTGAGCTAATTTGGCACTTTTACCATATTTCATTTTTCATTTCTTCAATTTCTAAATATTTTTTAAGAATAGCTTTTATTTATACCTGCTATTCTATTTCACTAGACTCAAATTCTTCTTGCTTTACCTTAGTTAATGGCATTCTATGAGCTATAAAAAATTGGGTTGATTAATTTTTAAGATAAATTGAATAATCTATTTCTTGGTCTTAAATAAAGTAGTTTTATGACAAAAATCATTTTATACAATTTTTAATAACTTTTGTTTTAGAGTTTTTTGGAAAAGGTACTTAATTTAATATATTTTTATTACCAAGCGAGGCTTGTACAAATCCATTTCATTAGCCATGAAGTGCAGATTAGCTATAGAAGCTTTTAAATCGAGTTTGATTCTGTTAAGAAATTGAGTCAGCATAATTATTTTGAATTTAATTTTTTATGACTTATTTATTTAAAGGTCCAAATAAATTTTTTTTTTCGATTTTGAATAAATATTAAATTAAAATGTAAAATTAATCAGTTAAAGTTTTTGAATTCCTACACAAAATCACCATCGAACTTTGCATCAATTCTGTCACATGGGCCAGCTGAAAAACTCGATATCGCTCCTTTATTTTGCATTTATTAAAAGCTTAATAATTTTTAATATTAATTAATTAGTTTTAGCAATGTTTAGTTTTTTATTGATAATTTTTATAAAGCAATAATATTTATAAGTCTGTTATTCGAATTTTTAAATTGGCAGTCGACTTGACTAAAAAATTTTAATTTCCGATTACATCCTTTAGGATTGTTTTTATTGTTCAAATTTCTATGTTTTTTAAATTTATTTTTTTTGAAAGATAAATATTCAATTTAATTATAAATTTATACTTAATCTAATAATGTGTTGCTTTATTTTACTATTTGCTATGCTTTTATTATTTGTTAAATAATAAATAAAATTGTTTTTTCATGTTCTATTAGTAAAATTGTATTTTAAATATTATGAACAGTTTTATTTTTAAAATGATTACAAATAAACATTGTTTAATTTATAAAACTTGATTTTTTTTTGTTCAAGCGATTAAAAAAGATTTGTTTGGTTTTTTGAGATTTTGTTTTTTTATTAAAGTTTTTATTATTAATTTTGCGTTGATCGTGATTGAATTGGTAATAAAACATTAATCTCTTATAAAAATTATCACTTTGGTTATTTTATTAAACTAAATATTTTAAAGCGTTCTAATTTTTTTTATATAAAACGATTAATTGAATTACCGCAATCGATTCTTCTATGGCCATCGTCGAATAGAAACATATTTCTTATAAAAATAAATAAATTAATAAAACAGTTAAAGTTTTAGTATTTAAAAATCATATCGTGATGAGTTAAAGTCTCTATTTCAAATGTAAATTTAAACTTAACGACAATGATTATAATTGCAAATTAAAACATTTTAAAAACTCAGCGTGAAATCGCTGCTTCAAAGCAAAAAAAATGTGTCGTCAAATTGAAAATGAATTATTTTTTTACTTACAATAATATTTCATAATCATATCATGGAGTTTTAAAATTTGTTAAAGTAAAGCTAAAATAGAATTTTAATTTTTAAATTGAGATAAATTTAATATATATTTTTCTTGGTATTTTGTATTTTAAGTCGTAAAGCTGTAAATTATTAGGCGTAATTTTCTGTGTAATTTTATTCGGGCAGCTATTATTTCATTTGTCAAATAAAAGATTTTTTGAATTAAATCGGTTAAAGTTGTCTTTCTTTTTTTGTTTTTTACAACATTTTTTTTTTGTTTTTGTCATTTGCATGCATTATCTTCCTTTACATATAACGTAATTATCCACCTTTTTAAATTTTTGGCATTATTTTCAACTTGATAAAAATTGTTATACTTTTTAATTATATTTCCTCATCGATAAATTCAGCATTTGTTTATAAAATTGAAGTTTGTTTTTTGAACTTGTTTTTTCTTGGCGGTGTCGTTCATTCTCGTTGTCATTATTCTACAACTGAAATAAAAATGAAATTTTTAACGCACCGTAATTGATTTTTTGTGCAAAATTTCAGCCAAATCGAACCACACATCTCCGAGATCAATGATTTCCCCCGGAGCTTCAAAACACAATTTCCTTATAATTAGTAATTTTTGATTTACAAAATAAAGATAATCTCGAAATTGGTTGCTTGGTCGATAGCGATGCTTTAATTTTAAAAAGTTTATAAAAGAAATAAAAATAAATACTCACCAGTATTACACAAATTAATTTTTCTACACAGAAGTGGACAGCGAAATAATTAGTGAAATTTAAAATAAAACAAGTTACCTAATGTAAATTCAAACCAATAAAACAAACAAAAAACTTACTCAAAATTCTTTGAAACAAAGTATTAATTAAACAAGCATTAAAAAATGGATGCTTTTTAAAACCGTTAAAAAGTTATAAAATAAAAATGTGTTACCAAAGTTTGAATATCTAGAAAAATCAATTAAAAAATTATTATAAATATAAAAGCGGCAATGTACGCCGGCCCTTACGGCGCCCCGCACAGTTTGCATTAAAGGACCATGTAATATCATTACTTTGGAACAATTATATGATATAATTTAATAAATATATGCCATCATCCATAAAAATATTTTTTAAATGCAAAAATAATAAAGATGCCTTAAAAGATTGCCAATTTGCAAAAATTGTTAGTAAATTTTTTTAGGCACTATGATATTTATTTATTTATTTGACTATAAATCTTAATTAAAAATTCCATTGATTTTAATCTATTATTATCATTGTCAACCTAAAAACAGTCAAAAAGTAGTTTTTTTCAAAAATCATTACTAACATAGCACAGGCACTTGTGTGGATTCACGCCAGCGCAAAGCTGAGCATAACAAAATATCAAACAGGTAATGTTATGAAAGAGTTCTGTACCAAATTAATTTTTAAATTCGGAAAGTAAATCTTTATGATTTGTCGGTTTTTGATCAAATCAATAAAAACTAAAGGATGATGTCCATGAAATGTAAAATTTTAAACATCGAAATCTGAATTTTATTTTTGATAATAAAGATTTGAATTTTGTTAACATAAAAATCAAAAAATCATAGTATAAATAGAGCTTAGACAACGATCTTGCCGGAGGCCTGGGGACAAGCAGGGCGCAAGATGTTTTGGGAATGGCGCGTGGTTTACACGCTCGCCCAGCTGAAGGCGAAACTATTTTTTAAAAGTAAAAAATTTTTAACAATAAAAAATATTTTTAGAATAAATTTAATTAAATTTTAAATTGTTATTAATTAAAGCCTGAACACATCCAACAATTTTAGCAATACAAGATAAGAATTAAATAATATTAAGCACATTTTGTCGTGATTAAAACCGTCAGACAATTCGCGAAACCCTTGTGAGCGAAGTCACCGTAATTTTAATATTAAAAAGTAGATTATTTAAAAATATTCTTTTGCTGCTACATAAATAAAAGACATAAATTCGTATCAAACCTATCAAAAATTTGATGAAACGTTAATAAAAACAACTGATAAAAATTATTTACCACCGCCATTAGTGAGCCGTCAAATAATTTATTTTGTGCGAGCAAAATTCAGAATTAGCATGAATTCTATTAAAAATATAAGCGCATACATTATGTCACAGCTGAATTTAGTAATATGTATATTTATTCACTTGATTGCAAATTTATAAATTTCTTTGTCGCTGATAGAATTTGGCTAAATGGTAATGAATGTTCTTTTTATTAAATATTGTCAGATTTAAAATAATTCAATCACTTCTTAGATCAATTATGTATTAAAAAAAATATTTATGAACAGCACTGAATTTATGAAAAAATGATAAAACTTTAAATTAAAGTAACAAAAAAAAATTCATTTACGAAAAACATATATTTAATATAATATAATAGTTTTATATAATTCTTATAACTCCGGTGAGATGGTCATATTCTTGTTCACAGCACACATAGCACCACAACGGGTTAAATTGCTTAAATGTTCTCAATTGAAAAGAAACTTATAAATTAAATTTTTATTAGTCGTATTTGTTAAATATTATTAAGCATTTTAATTTTTGAACAAATAAAAAAAATTATTTTTTTTCTTTCTCAGAGTTTTCTTATTTATCAGGTCGTCGGGTCCAAAGTAGGCGATGCCAAGGCTTGGCCGTGAATGCTATTTAAAAAGGTTTGTTGTATGTTTTTAATTTTAATGTATTTTAATTTTTATGCATATGTTAAATAAACTATTGTAGTTAATTAATTTTATTGCTATAATACTTATAATTCTAGTTTTTTACATGCTTGGTTAGATGACAAGTAGACTCATAGAAATTCTCGATATCTCCGTTGTCCTCATGAAACATTTTTTGTAAAAAAAAACAAAAAAGAATTAGCTTTCAAATCGATTATTGATTTCCTCTGTTTTTTAAATTTAATTAATTATATTGATTAGATTCTACGAATAATAATGTTTTTATCAAATAGGTTTGTTCAATTAGTATCTTGCAGTATCTTTTATTTAATAACAAATCCAAATTATCTGTTTTGAATTTATATTGTTTTCTCGGAAAGGACAAACAACCAATTATAATCCAGCGATAGAAGATGTTAAAGTAAAAAAATGCGTACCAATTTATTTTTATTTTAATAATAACGATTAATTAAATTTTCTCAGCAGCTCTGAACGCCCACACCGCTCATACATCGCACTTGGAATCGTCCGGTTTCGATGGTAAAAAAACAAACACAGTGTTGTATTACACCGGAGGGAAAAACTTTGTGTTTAACTAAAATTTTATAGTCTTTTTTCGCAGATTGTGATTCCGACTTTTTCATTTTGTTTATCATCACAATCTGATTTTATAAATGGCCTGGTCTGACTCGTTTTCTGCGATCATTTTAGGCTTTTATTATTTTATTTATTTTGTTAATTATTATCTTTAAATCTATGCAAATTAAATTCTTAGTTATTCCACCAATTCCGACATTACTTAAGCATCTATTTTATTAATCTATCGCGCAAATATTATAAATTCGTCACTTTAGCTTTACAAAATTTACTCTACTTTTTTAATCTTGATAATCAAAATTTTTTTAATAATTATATTTTGACTAGCTTTCATTTTAAAATCTTTTTAATTATTTATAAAGACTAATTATTATTTTGGTTCTTGTATCAATAAATATTTCAGAGTTAGATAAATAAATAATTAGTGTTAAAAATGTTAAAAATGCATTATTAATATTCAAAATATAATTAATTAATTTTTTATTTGTAAATATATCGCCCTATCGCTGTTACTACTGTAAATGGTGACTTTATATTTCAATGACCATTAATTATTTTTAGTTGCATGTTGTTTGTTGTTTTTTACAAATAATAATATTTTAATCCACAGTTTACCAGTGATATTTTTTAATATGAAAATGTTGGTCGTAATTTTAAAAAATTCATAAGATTAAAACATTTATTTCTAAGTAATTGAAGTTTATTGACTCAATATGTTTATTTTAGGTTTTAAATTAATATAATCAATGCTTGTATATATGTAAAAAGCGCTTATTCCTTCGTGGCCTCCCTTTGTTTATGTGTTTTTATTTTATTATAATTTATTTAAAAAATAATGCAATTGTTTCACCTGCAGGTGATTTTATAATTTAAGAAGTCATTTTTCAATCTATTAAGGACTGGGTTTTTATTTATCAGACGCCTGTTTGTTTTCTGTAGCATTTTTTAATTTGCAATAACAAAATGCGAAAAAATAAAAAAGTTTAGTATGCATTAATTGTATATTTCCTTTTTGTTTTTCTTCACCATTTCAAAATGAATGAATACATATTCAATTAGCGGTTTTGGATATTTTGTTAGTCCATTTTATTGTATTTTGAAACACCTCTTCTTATGCAAATTTAGTCTATTTTAATCTTTACAATAATTCATTTATTGGTTTTACATTATATATTTGACATAACATTTATTTCAAAGTAAATAATTTGTATTTAAAAACGCTTTTAGTATATGCTTTATTTTTTCATTTATTGATTGCGTGCAACTTTTTTGACAAAAGGCTTGTTTTTTGTATAATTTTATTTAGTTCATTTGTTTGAAATCGAAAAAATTATTATGGAGAAGGTCCCTGTTTTCCCTCACCCATGGCCAGGGAACGGTTTTTAATTCTTTAATTATATTATGATGTGATCAAATAAAAGTTTCAAATCAGATTTGCATCTTCTATTTATGTATACTTAGTTCACTTTCTTAGCGCTTTGGCAATTGATTGTACTTATGCGTTTCGTTCCCTTTTATTTTTATTAACGTGAGAATTTTAAATTATTTGAATTTTTACCAAAATTTCAATATGAGCACTTTTTATAATCTTAATTGGATTTTTTTTTGTTTATTATTTGATTTTTAAAACTACATAATAATAAAGAACCAAAATGTTTTAAATTTAAAATTGCTGATTGTAGATTGCGAAAATTAATTAAAATTTGATTTCGTCCAAACCGAGTAGAAATCGGAAGGAGTCGAATCCCTTAAATTTTAATTATAGGGTTGGGATTGATATTTTGATATTTAAATTACTAACTTATTGACATAAAACTGAATACCGCTAAAGCCTAAGTTCGATGGCCTCTTTGGGGTGGGTTCATGAAAGAAAGAGAGGTCACGACAATGAGAAACATTCCACCCCCCCCCACAACAAGATGTGTATAAGAGACAGTAACTGTCTTGTAAACATTTCGGCAGTCAATGCACATTTTTAAAATTATAATTAAAATAAATATGCTTCAAAACTTTTTTTTAAAAACATTATGGCACATTGATTCGAATAATATGTTAATGTAAAAAATTCCTACAAACTTTAGAACATTTACAGATTTTAACTTTTTTTTAAATATGACATGATTGTTTTTGTCATTTTAAAGCTATTATGTATCATTATAGTTTAATGTTTTTTATTACAAATTACCGTTCTTTTGCATACTTTAAATTTTAAATGCAAGGGCCAAAAAGACCAGCATTGTTTAATTAATAATGACATGATTTGAATTTAAATATGATTTTTTATAATTTTTTTGTAATTAATTGCTTGTCAGTAAAAAATAATTATTCAATTGACAATTTCTGAGCTTTATATATATATTAGAAAATTTCAATATATTTTGAAAATTATGTAACTGGGATATTATTATTTTTTATGTGTGTTTGATTTATGATTCATTTTTATGTTTATTCCTTTGTTTTTATATTTTAGTTGGTTTTCTTTTTACGATAAAAATACTTTTTTTGAATTTAACTTAAAACAACATTTAAAAAAACCATGCATTTATTCATAGGTTGAAAAAGGTTATTTAAATATCGTCCAATAATGAACGGATGTGATTTACAAAATAATATACATTCTTTGCTAACATATTTGCCGAATACCATCTCACAAAAACATTCATGTTTGAGTAACATTTTAAGCAATATCTTTTTTAAGCTTTGATGATTTGTTTTTTTGTAGACAATATTGGATTGTTTAATTTTAAAAATATATTTTAGGTTCATAATTAAGGGCTCATGTGCGTGGTCCTCTCTTTGCCCTAAATTGAAATCTCTATAACTTCGTTATCTTTTAATACTTACATGAATACTGTGAAATAATCTCACATAACAGTAGTAATTAACAGTGTTGTGCTGTCCGACAATTTTTATTATTGAAATTGTTTTATAAAGAGTTTTTTTATCCTTGATTACATTTTATATTGCAATTTGAAAGATAGTAAGTAGTTTATTTTTTTTAGTTAATAATAATTTGTGGTCAATGGTGCTATATTTTATATTCATGATTATTTACAAGAATATTTGTTTAAAATTTTTGTATCTTTTCGTAGCATAACAAAAACTTACTAATATTTCTTTTCATTCAAAAATAAATAAATCGTCCATTAATATATTTATATTATTCGGTTTTATTAACTTTCATTTTTATTGTTTCTTTTGCATTTTAATATAAATATATATTTGTTATGTATATATTATTTAGTTTTAGCATTAATAATAATAAACAAGGTAGTGGCACTACAGTGGCCATTCTCTACTGAAATTTGGACATTTTCACTAACTTTTTGCTGTTTTATAAATTATTTGATATTTCATTGTAATAAATTATCTTTTGTCATGTTATTTGATATTATATAGCTGTTTTTTGGTTTAAATGCCCTTTTCCCATCTTTTGAAACCGATATGTCTTTGAAACCGTTTGTTTCCCATTCAATGTATTTTAATTTTAAAAATGATCTTAGGCTTTGACTCAGATTTATTTGTTTATATTTTTAAGTAAGAATAATTGTAAAATATTATACATATGGTTTAAATTTCACTCGAAAAAGTTTTCTCTTTAACTTGACATAAAAATATTACTTTTTTTAAATTATTTTTGTTTAGAGCTTATTTTTTCGGTTTAAATTATTATCGTACTTTGCTAAAAAGTGTATCAAAAAAATTTTGGTAGAATCTTTCATTAAAGGAGTTGGTGCCATATATTATGTTCATGATTATTTACAAGAATATTTGTTTAAAATTTTTGTATCTTTTCGTAGAATATCAAAAACTTAATAATATTTCTTTTCATTCAAAAATAAATAAATAGTCCATTAATATATTTATATTATTCGGTTTTATTAAGTTTCATTTTTATTGTTTCTTTTGCAATTTAATATATATATATATTTGTTATGTATATATTATTTAGTTTTAAATTTGAACTTTGGTCATTTTCACTAACTTTTTGCTGTTTTATAAATTATTTGATATTTATTGCTATAAAATTATCTTTTGTCATGTTATTTGATATTATATAGCTGTTTTTTGGTTTAAATGCGCTTTTCCCATCTTTTGAAACCGATATGTCTTTGAAACCGTGTTTCCCATTCAATGTATTTTAATTTTAAAAATGATCTTAGGCTTTGACTCAGATTTATTTGTTTAAATTTTTAATAAGAATAATTGTAAAATATCATACATATGGTTTAAATTTCACTCGAAAAAGTTGTTATAATTGTTTGACTGCGGAAACTTTCAATAAAAGGTTGGCTCATGACCTCGTTTGGGTACCAAAGTTTCAACTCGCCCATTTGACAACAATTAATTATGTAAATTTTTATTGATAATTTTCAAATTATAATTATATTTATTTCGAGAATTAATTTTTACTGAGGTGCGATCAATACTTCGAGCTTTGTCCAGTCGTGCCTTTTTACAAATTTCAAAGAGACAGCATCTTAAGTTTCTTTATATTATAAATTATTAATAACTTAACGTGCAATTCCGATTCATTATCAGGTTTTCTTTTTATTTTTTACGAAATAACTTTTCTCTCTAAGCACTAATGCTTTGTTTTGTTAAATTTTAACTTGCCTTTCCAATAAAATACAGCTGGAGATTATTATTTTGTATTTAGCAGCAAGCTGCTGGTGTGCCGCTAGCAAAATAAGTTGAGTTAATTTATTTTAATTAGTAATTGGACTAAGCTTAAAATTTAATTACACGCCATATACGTAAAATGATTAAAAAAAATAATAAATTATTCTTGGCATTTTTGGATCAGGAATCCGCGTTTTGGATTTCATTTTTAGCCAAAATGCATCTTTAATTGTTTTCTTAATGTATAAATGAGATTTTAAGGTTTGTTTGGATTTTAACAAATGCACACAAAATTTTAGTAAAAGACAATTTTTTAAAATTAATATTACTGTATGTTAAAAATCAATTAAAAATTTAAATTTATTTTAAAATGTTATTAAAATTAACGTATCAAGCATATTAAATTAATTGATTGAAATCAAAAATCATCGAAATTGTTTAATTCTCAATGCGTCGATTAGCACACTATTTCTTCAAAAAATAAAATGTTCATGACATCTTTATTATGTATTATTTGTAATGTTAAAGCAGTGTTTAACCTTAATGCATTTTAAATTTTAATTAATATTATTATGTTATATATGCCATTTTTTAATTCTATCAATTGTTTCGCGACAAAGCAAAGTAATTTGTATTGGAAATGGCTTACTGATAGCGCAATAAATTGCCGAAATGTTGCTTACTTCATTTTTTAATAATTAATTTTCGGTAATTTGAGTGGGAGTTGGGGAAAACTAACGGTAACACCAATATATTAACATCTAGCTACATTATTTTGAGTATATCATATTTTATTGAATATGTTCTTTTAGAGTTTTTGGTTTTCAATTTCTAGAGTTAAGTTAAATTACCCAAAATACAAATTTTTTTTTATTTGTTAATAACTTGAAATATTTATAATTTTAATTTTATTATAAAAATTTATGGAATAATTTTATTGTGTTTAAATCCAAGGATAGCCCTATGATGAAGTTTTGCCGGGTTCCAGCTTTGTGTTAATCAAACTTTTTACATCATTTTATTCATCAAATAAATTATTTAATTTATTTTAAAAACTCATTGGCTTACTTTAGACGGTGGGCAGCTTCGGTGAAATTTACCTATATCCTTAATTTTTATCCAGATCTTAAACACATCCATTTATGTTTGAGTAATATTTTAAGCAATATTTTTTAAGCATTGATGATTTATTTTTTTTTGTAGATAATATTGGGTTGTTTAATCTTAAAAATATATAATTTGTTTTATATACACATAATAAAATGCAGCATTTTGGCCTTTGTGCGGTGGATGTTAAGCCTTATTATAATTAATGGCTCATGCACGGGGTCCATTGTTTGCTCCAAGATGAAACGTCAATTCACTTTTCTCGCGCGCCTTAAAAGTTCCTATGCATTTATATTTTGTATTGGCAAGTTGGAATATTTTTTTGTGCAAAATTTTTTTCAAAGTGGCGAAAAAAAAATTATATTAGCATTTATTTAAGAAAAAATTTAAAAATTTTATTGATTTAAATTTGGCTTTTGATTAAAAACTATTTTTTAATTTTTAGGTATTTTTTTATAAGCTTAAAATAAAATACAAATTTAGGTCAGAATTATATTAATCAAACAAAAATTGGTACAGCACAACATTTTTTATGCCCAGCAACTTTTTTGTAAATGTTTGCCGCTTTTTTAAAAATTTATTGAAACTTTAACTGAAACCAAAACAAATTGTCACACCTTTTTGGTTCTGCCATAAATTAAATCAAATTTTTAATAAACTTTGTATATTATGCATTTATACCGTACTAATTGTATTCCATTTTATTTATTGATTTTATTAGCTGAATGTTTAATCCATTATTATGTATATAATCATTTTATAAAATTTTATTTTTTTTTGTTCTCATTAATAAAATAATTGCTCAATCCAATCATTAGAACACTAAGAGTTTAGTAATATTTTTTGCTCCTTTGGACTTATGTTAATATTTTGTGTTGACCCGCTTCTTGATCATTTTTCTTTACATATTTAATTATTCTATTATTATTATTTTGTTTACTATAAATTCTTGTAATTACATGCATCTTAATGCTGCAAAAAGTGCACTTTTTTAATTTCTGGGATAAGTCAAACATTTTTTTTAATGTTTATATTAAAACGAATTGTTGTGATATTAGTTTAAAAATGTTTTTATATTCTCAATTTGCCCAATTCGGGCTCAATCACAACGGGTCGGAGGCGTCTCGATGCTTATGTTATTTCACTGACTACTTTTTTTGTGCACGTATAGAATTTTGAATTAAATTAATTAGTTGGATGAATTATGTATTATGTTAAGTATTTATTCGGCTTAAATTATTAATATAAAACATTTTATTATTTCATTTTATTTTGTCATATTTAATAATGAATATGTTTAGTTGAGCAGATTCAGCAGAGAACAGATGGCGCGTATTTCGTCTTTGACGATAGTCTTTTAGTTATTTTCAAAAAGAATGCCTGAAAAATTGAACTTCCGCGTAAAAAAAGAATGAAAAATTTTTTTAATTAATGACTTTGATTATTTTTTAATTGCATAATATTATTTGTGAATTATTCGGTAATTTAAATACCAAATCTGCATAATATAATTATTTCCAATTGATTTTTGATTTTGATCAATTATTTGTTTATACAATGCAATGAAACTTTTAAAGAAGCCCCTTTATTGGTTATTATTAGGGCCCGGATTTTTGGCGCTAGGAGAATTGCGCACTGGAGAATTGCGCACCGGCAGTTTTCGGATAATTGCGCACGGAGGATTGCACACCGTGGAGAATTGCGCACCATCAAAAAAAAGAGGAGAATTGCGCACTAAAAATTGCGCACCAACCCGGAGAATTGCACACCACGGGTCAAAATTTTTGAAAAAATTTTTTATACAAAATTGTCTGAAATTATGTTATTTGATRCRCYRAT
>MEIZ01000086.1:228060-241349 GCA_001723225.1 Globodera ellingtonae | reverse complement strand
ATYRGYGYATCAAATAACATAATTTCAGACAATTTTGTATAAAAAATTTTTTCAAAAATTTTGACCCGTGGTGTGCAATTCTCCGGGTTGGTGCGCAATTTTTAGTGCGCAATTCTCCTCTTTTTTTTGCTGGTGCGCAATTCTCCACGGTGTGCAATCCTCCGTGCGCAATTCTCCGAAAACTGCCGGTGCGCAATTGTCCAGTGCGCAATTCTCCGTACCCCCGGATTTTTAGGGTTTCCATTTTTTTTTTCGGATAGGGTTTGACGAGAGAAGCTCAGAAATAGCATTCATTTCGAAAATTTTTCGAATTAGAGCGACTTTTTAGTCCTTAAAAATCTTTATTTCGGCCTTTTTGAGAATAAATCCATATTTCGCCATTTTTGCGTTTTTAATCCCTATTTTGGCACTTTTTCCCAAAATTTTAAGAAAAAAATGCAATATTTTAGGCATTTTTCCGAAAAACTTAAGAAAAATGCAATAAAAAAGATAAAAACTACCCCTAAAATCAAAATTTTTTCTTTTCCAATAATGCGCCCCTAAAAAAAGACTTTTTCTGGGACCAAAAATCCACCCCCAAAAATTGATATTTTCCGAAAAAATTTTATTTTTGTTATTTTTTACAAAATTAGAAAAAATGTGCAAAATATTATATTTACACTTGTAAGAAGAAAATTAATAAAAAATGATGGATTTTAAAGTGTTTCACGCAAAAATTGACTGGATTTGGGCAGTTTTAGCACCTTTTTTAGTCCCTATTTTGCCACTTTTTGGGGATTTTAGTCCATATTTTAGGGGTTTTTAGTCCCTAAAATCCGGGCCCTAGTTATTAGTTTGTTATTCGATTGATTTACCAAGCGTAGTTGACACATCATCAACATTTAAACTATATGAAGCCACAACGTCGCTTTTGAGTACTTATTCGCCGACCTTTAATATAATAAATTCGACGCATAGAGTATTTAGCATTACTTGTTTTTGTTATTTATGTATTAATTAATAAATTTTATTTAGCATAGTTATATTTTCAATCAATTAGTTTATTAGTTAAATAAAATACTTCCTTAGACATTAAATTAATGTAAATCATTATAAATCTTTTAAACTATTTATTTAATAGCCTCTCTTCTCATTCAATTATTTCTAATTTTATTATTATATAATTGATTGCTTTTGTTTTATATTGGTTTCATTAATGTTGAGTCTCAAATTAATTGTTTTATCTGTGACGAATTGGCGTTAAATTGTTAAAAGTTTATTTCACGTGATTATTTTTGATTTGGGATTTGTGCATATTTTTTACATATTTTGCTCAGTTGTTCAACAAAGTTCACTTTGCTGAGCCGTCATCAGTGGCTCAAATCCGGCGAGCAAAGATTTAAAATTTCCACGATATATTTTACTTAATAAAATTTTAACATAAAGTCTCCGATTCCTGTTTCCTCTGCTTTCAGTTGGCATGTGCAGAATGTGTGCTGCCTAGTCTATGAACAGCTTTTCAATTGCTTCCATTTCGGCTTTTTTATATTATTTTGCCATTATCAAATTAAATCTTCTTATTTTATATTTTAGCAAATTGACTAATGAATTGATTCCTTGTATTAAAATAAATGTTATGCCATCTAATTTCTTGATAGTAAAGATCCATCAAAACCAACATAAGCCTATCAGATTAGTATTTATTATTAACTTGTATTGAAATTTTGCAGTTTAAAAATATTGCTTTACATAAAGAATGGAGAAAAATAAGTGTTAGTCAAATGGTTTTTTATAGACTAAATTTTAATTTAAAGAAACATTTAAATTGATCAAAATAATAAAATTTTATTTAAAAGTTTTTTATTAAGATTCTGCATGTCGTCAAATGCATTTTTGGTCCCATAATTATCCGATAAACAATCTTTAGTGATCAGTCAGGAAACCTTCATCTAATCGATGCGAATTCTTTATTCTTTGCAAATTTACTTCGGTTTATTTTGAATTATAAGAAATTTTTGGTAAAAAATGTTTTTGAACAGCGTGTTTTTAATAAATTTTTGTTTAAACATTATTTTAAAATAATTCAAAAAATTTTATAACTCAACGATTTTAATTTGGTCTTAGTCTTTTGCTGATTAAGTTGAATGGCGATTCTACTCAAATTGTATGAACTTAAATTGAATTAATAACATTTATTTGTCCAAGCCAATTAGCAGCTCCCTGGTTTTTTTATAATGAATGGAATTTAATCAAACAAGATAGGTATCTTTTATTTTTATTATAAAATGTATCACCAATAATTTTATTTTTTAATTTATGTTTTTTTGATTAATTTGTTTACAATATGAGATTTATTTGTAAACAGTACTTATAATTTAAATATGCCTTAGCGTGTAGTAATTGCAGCAAAGACCGACTCCCAGCATCGGCATGTTTTATTTATTTCTGAGTTGAGTAAACAATTTAAAATTTGTAAATATTTATTAATTAGTTTTTATGTTCTTTTTTATTGCTTAAATTGCGTAATTATTTTTTATATGATTTGTTGATTTAATTTTTTTTTGTATGTTTAAGACAAACAAAAAATCTACTTCTTACACTATAGCGGATTTGAAACCGCAACGCGTGAAGATGCAGCTTGACCCGCCGGCTAATTTAAAAAACTCATGTTGCTATTTTTGATTAGGAGTACTCCCAAATTTAGATCATTATTATTATTATTATTATTTAATTAAATTGTATTCTGCATTTTCTTCTAATATCAATATTTCATGCATCATATTTAATTCCGTAGAATTAAATTAATTGACTTTATTATCTTTGAATGCATATTTTATGAATGAATATTATTCAAAAGTTTTATAAATAGTGTTTTTTTATCCTTGATTTCCATTTTATATTTCAATTTAAAAGATAGTAGTTTATTTTTTATAGCTTAATCTAAAAATTTGTGGTCAATGGTGCTATATTTTATGTTCATGATTATTTAAAAAGAATATTTGTTTAAAATTTTTGTATCTTTTTGTCGAATAACAAAAACTTAATAATATTCCTTCTTATTCAAAAATAAATAAATAGTCCCATTAATAATATTTATATTATTCGGTTTTATTAAATTTCATTTTTATTAGTTTCTTTGCATTTTAATATAAATTTCTTATGTATATTATTTAGTTTTAGCATTAATAATAATAAACAAGGTATTGTGCACTGCGGTGGCTCTCTGTCAGAAAAGTCAGCTCGCATCTGCGATTGCAATTTATATTAATAATTTGAAATTTGGTCGTTTCGCTAATTTTTTGATGTTTTATAAATTGGCTTTGACTTTTAACATAACCAGCCTTTAGGCTAAATCGCGCACTTGAACTCGGCACAGATCACCAGATTTATTTGTTTAAATTTATAATAAAATAATAATTGTAAAACATTATATAAGAATAATGAAATGGGTAATCATTTCTAATTAATATTTTGTAAATTAATTCGCACAAAAAATTTTTAATTAACGGTTCAACTTATACTTGAATTATTTATTTTTTTTTTATTGCTTATATTTATTTAAATTAATTTAATTCAATTTTATTTTGATTAAAACTTTTCTTAGCTCGATTTTAAGCAAAAAATCAAACAAAAATATAGCGTCGTTGTCAGCGCAGGGTCTTTTGAATCTGGAATTATGAAATACATTAAAGAATAATGCAAATAAGCAACCGAGTTGGTGTAGCTAATCACAAATCAAATTAATAAAAACGAATCAAACAAAAATAATTTAAACATATTATCAAAAAGTTACATAATAAAATCTAACTAAATGATAAAACCCAGAAATTAAAAAAGCCTAAGTAGTTCTGCAATAAAAAGATTGAAAATAAATTATATCAAAAACCAAGATTTGGTAAATCCAAATTTTAAATTTTTATAAATCGTGCAAAAATAAAAGAAAAAAAAATTTCAAATAAAAAAGTGTAATTTGAAGCTTAAAACATCGAAATTAACAAACTAGTATATTGTTTCTGAAGCGCTCTAATTGTAGTTGGCAAAAAATGCATAATACCTTCGAAAGTGCTATTTAGCTTTTTTGCTAAATAATTACAACTAATGTCCATGCGATAACATCAAAAAATCAATCACAGAACCGGTCTAATTATTAGTTTCTTCTGCCAAAATTTATTTAATTTTAACGAATAAAATTTATAAAGTTAAACAAATTAATTTTATGCATCTATAATAGAAATTTTTTTTTAATTTTTGTTTAAAAAATTTTGTCTAAGCATAAAACATATAAATGAATAGTGATGTCACAGACATTGTCGTACAATACATATTATGTTCTTAAATTAATGCAAGTTTCACTAAAATAAAAACAATTTTATTATTATAAATAGAACAATATCCAAATTATATTGCAAATCCACCCGCTCCAGCAAAAAATCATCCTTCCAAGTTTCTACTAAGAAGAATTGGCGAGTTTAATTATGAAAATAAGTTGAAAAATAACAAATAAATAAATAAAAATTCTTACCGATTAAATGAAAGGCACAGAAGTTTGATTAAAATTATTATAAGAAGTTGACATGATTAGTTTTAAAATTACTATTGTATATAAAAAAAAAGAAATGTAATGAACGTTGAATAGACAGGCCATTTTTAAAATAATAGTTACAGGTTTAAATAAATATTTTATATTATTCAAAATGCTTGAGATATTTGATATGTGGACAACAAACAATGTAAATACTTTTTTTTTATGAAAGATTAAAATAAATATACCCTCAATATACAATGCAATTATTAAATTTAAATTTAAAAAAATGAAAGTTTATTTAAATTCAAGCCGAGAAAATTTATCCATTCTAACACAGTGGGCAAAAGCTGTAGACATAGTTGAAATCGGGGCCAAATGAACAAGAAGCAAATTGATCTGCTCGTTGCGACGTTTGCATAAACGTATCGTTGTGGGCAAACCAAAAATAAATAAAGAAAGATTAAAACAAACTACAATATAATTACTTTTTAACATAAATTTAACATTAATATAAATATATATCATTAAAAATGAATAGGGCACGTTTCAAATAATTTTTAAACTAAACGCTTAAAATTATAATAATCAATAGATTTCATTCACGACATGGCGTTACTTACGAGCGTGAACAACTGGAGTAAAATATTAATAAATAAATAGATTATAAATGTTAATCGAAAACAAAATAAATTAAATTTTTTTTTTAAAAACATAATAAAATAATGTAAAAAAATGCAAATAAATTGAAAATTATTAAATTAATAATAAAAAAAATTATATAAAAAATGATAATTTATCACATTTTCTAATTGCGTCTTAAAAATTTTCATCAAAGCCTTATCCAATAATAATACCGCAAGAAAATTAAAAAGTAACAAACTATGAGAAAATAACTTACATAAAGCTAAACATTTTAATTAATTATTATATTTACAAAAGAAAATAAATGACAAATTGAAAGTTGCCAAGACTTCTTTTATAAAATTATAAAAACTTAACATGGGTGCATTATTTTCATTCTTGGAATATGGAAAATATTTAAAATATAATAAAATGTTAACAAATTATTAAATTTTCAGTTAGTTGAAGCAAAACATTCATGTAAGTAGCAAAAATAAATAAAACCCTAGGCATACAACTTTTATAAATTAATATAACTACTATTAACGAAGAAGTAAACAATATTTAGATTGAATAAAAATCAATAAAGATATAATCTATTAAATCTTAAGAGGCCGGAGGTTTTTTAACAATGATATAATCTTTTCAAAAACATTTTCAAGGTGACGGCGGGGCAGCGGGATGATTGAGAGTTGGTATGAAGATGCGGTAGACTATATTAAAAACATCGAAATTTATTAAAAATAAAAATGAAAAACATTTTAAAAATTTAAATTTGGAATAAAAATATAAAATAATGTGTTTATTTTAGTTTTAAAATAATATTTAGGTACTAATCATTCATAATTTAAATTCCAGTTTTTTAAAGCAACGAATAAGGCTTTGCAATGAAAGCGCGTACGGAAAACAAGAAACGCATCGCTTCCATGATTGGAACGAACGGGTAATTTTTTCAAATAAACAAATGAATAAAATAATTAAAAAATAAATAAATTGCGATTTGAAATAATTTAAGTAATCATAAAAACTATACAATCGATTTGGGACGATCTACTAAAGTCATTTTTGCAGATATCAATGCTAATCAACAAAACATTGGATTTATAAAAAAGCAAACTTTTTCTTCAAAAAATAAAATATTCAAAAAAGTAACTAAAACAATTTTTCGATGGGGTGCGTTGATGCCCAAATTACTCTCATCGTCTGACTCTCTCTTTTTAGCACACTATTTCTTCAAAAAATAAAATGTTCAAAAAAGTAAACTACAATAATTTTTAGTGGCACAACAATTTGCGCGACATCGTGGGCATGAAGAAGAAAAAATGTTTTAATTCAAATAATAAATCACACATTTATGAGAAATTTCCAGGATTGATAACGTAAAGAAGAGCTGATAGCATCTTTTACGCAATCAACTTATTATTTTAAGCTATTTTTAAAAACAAATGACTATTTTTACTCAGTCTTCGCTATGCTCATCAACTGGCCCGGCATTGAGGCATCTCAAATGGGTGGCATTGTGGACGGACGGGAAGCGGTAAATATTTTAATGAAGTTTAGGTAACAAACATTTTTCTGAAACTTCTTAAATATTCTCTCCAGAATTTCTTAATAAATTATTTTCCAAAAATATTGCTGGCAAAACATCGATGCCCATTTTTTGCGTAATTTTAAATTTAAGCTTGGATTATCGCTGAGTCCGGTGGTGCAATTTGTCGGCTGTCCAGCGGCAAAAAATTCCCGTTTATTATGAAGATTTTTTATCCACGCTTTTTATTTAAAGATTTGCCAAAATTTTTTAGGGGTAACAAAACCGATCAAATTTTTTTCGATCACGATAAATTGGTTATACCAAAATTTTTCAGCGCCTGAGAATCTCGAAAAAGTGCAATCGAATTCGTTTGATCAGGTGCAAGACCAAAAGTCGTAAGTTGAATCGTTTTAAACATTTGCATAAATTTATATTAATAAATAGCCCCAACATTTTGTTATCTTTTGAGGCCTGGGTTTTGGCGTTATTTGCTGCAACAAAACGGCATTTTGGACGGCCAACAACTCGAACAGATGGCCCGTGACATGGACGGACAACCTTTAATTGACGAGCTTTCGGAAGAGGCCAATTATCAGCCGCCGCCACCTTCGCCTGCACATCCCACTTTTGAAGTGCTAACATTTTTAAAAGAATTGCCCAATTAATTAAAGCAATAATTGTATTGAATTAAATTTATAAAGTAATTTTAATATTAGGGGAAATCAAGTCCCGTAACCGAACTTTGGTATGTCCGACAAAAAATTATCTGATTCTTATCCAATCAGATGATCAACGATCATTTTTGGACTAATCGACAAAACTTTTTCATTTGTTCTTTAACAAAAAACTTATTCGATGCAATTTATTTCGCGGTCCGTTGAGTTGGAAGTGAACGATCAAAACAAAATTCAAAAATTGGAAAGCCAATCCGGGTCTCTTGCGAATGTCTATCGGTCGTTGAAGGGAGTTTCGTTGGTGAGAAGATATGGAAAAATCGCAAAATCTGTGCAAGAGTTGGCCAAAAGCTTCGGCATGTTAAAGCATTTGGTAATGATAAATGGGACAATTGGACGCGAAATTGTGGCCAAAATTGACAACTCAATTAAAAGTATGGCCAAAGAAAGGGGAATTTCTGTTGGAAAAATTGAGAAATTCATCCAAAAATGGAACTGCGGGAAATTGTGAAGAATGCGGCCGTTGTTTGGTCAGAGACTGCGCGAAAGAATGCGGGCAAAGGAAAGGAAAATGCACAAAAAATAGTCGAATTGTGGCAATTAATTCAGAAAAATGCAGAATTTACAAATTATTTTAACGAAATCGAAAAGGCAAAAAATCAAAGTGAGTTTATATTTGAGGGAAATACCCATTTTTTACATTAATTACCCAATATTTTTAAAAGGTCAAAAGCGCCGAGCAAAACGTGACCCGACAATTACAGCAATGATCGTTCTGATAGTCGCCTGTTTCATTTTCCTTTGCATAATGTGGCGGTTATATACTGGTAAAAATGTTGAAGATAACTGAACTGCTTCAAATCTTTGAAACTCTACGATTGGATCAGAAATTCTGGAGCATTCTTCAATTGTTTTTTATATTTTTAGTAGTGTTCGGCAAATGGGGTTAAATACCGGGGTATTATCGTAGCGTGCCGAACACTAGCTAGAATTGACTGTACTTTCTCTATTAGTAATTAAAAACTCGCTCTCATTGTTTTTGGTAATTTTCGGTTTTTTGAAAGAGATCAAATCACCTCGTTGATTTGAATACCCAACAAAAGCTTTCGATTGGTACCAAATTGTTTAGGTTGGTTGGTTCCAAAACGAGTTATTGCAGTTCAAAGGCCTCTGGTGCCCTTTAGCTAAATTTGCATTTAATTTTAACGAGTAATTTATGAATTGTCCCATGGCCGCGCTAGTTAATCCATTTGATTGCATCGTAAATTGCGGGAAGAAGAAATTGATATAACGTTTCTGGTTACAGTTTTCATGTTTTTAATTATTTAATCTTTTTGATTTAGGTACACGCCATGTTTTGGGCGCAAATTCTTATTATGTTTAGTATTAGTTGATAGCTTTCATACATAGCATATATTAAGAAATTTCATTTTTTTTATTCAATAAATTAATTTTGAATTTAATTCTTAATGTCTAAACCTATTTGCTAAAAGCATTTTGATATTTCTATTGATACATGAATTTTTATTTAACTATAAGTTATACTTTAAGCAATAAAGTTGTTTATTATATCTTTTGAGAGAATTGCATTATATTGATTTATAGTCTACATTAGTATTTTACCTTTTATAATGTATACTAATTAAGCACACGTTTTTGTGGTATTAATTTTCAGTTCAGTTTTATTGTTTATAAATCTCTACGCACTTTTTAGCGTAATCTTGCTCGGATCTGTCTGTTTTGCTTAAAACTTAATACTTTTAATAAAATATTTCTAAGGTTGGAGATTAAATTAAAGCCAGATTTTAGACAAATTATAATTGTGGGTTATGTTGCTTTTCCGCCGACATCTGACTCCATGACTCGTTGCATTCAAATATTACAAAATATAGTTTATAAATTTCATAAACAAGGCCAATAATCAATCGCCGGCTGGCGAAACGTAAACAAAAAGCGATCAATTAAGGTTTCCTTTTTTTATAATAATAATACAAATAATGTATAAAGGTATAAAACTAAATTTTTAGTAATATCGTATTATTTCTTAACAGATAAAGCTAAAAATTTTAATGGAATATAAGTAGTAATTATCCTACATAAATTTAATTTTGTGTGCTCCAAGTTCATTATAATATAACCCATTGATTTGCATTTTAATAGTGATTTATTATAAATGATTTTTGAAACAAATACACATCTTATTATCAATTTAGTTTAATTTTTGTAAATGGTTTGATCCTTCTTAATGAAATATAATTTTATACATTTATTTTTTATTTATTTTCTTAATAAAATCCATTTTCATGTAAATTAAACTAATATTCATTAATTCGTAATTAAAAGCACCATAATTGTAGTCAGTGAACATCAGTCATTTTAGTAACAGTTTAGGGCAAGTTGAATTGTTTTAAATTTTATTTTAAAAGTTGTAAAATAATTTTCTTAGTTTGACTATGCATTGAATTTTTTATATTTATATTAACATTTTAATAATAACAAAATTATTAATGATGTTTTACAGAAAATATATGTTTATAACAAAGTTTGGTATAAAAATATCTTATGGGATACTACGAATTTCCAGTTTGAGTAAATTAATTACAAAAATTTAGCCGTTCGTCCGGAAATAGTCTACAAGCTTGACAATACCGTCTCTTTGAAAATTTTGTAGTTTTTGGTTTTAAAGTCTTGGCAACTTTCAATTTGTTAGTTATTTTCTTTTGTAATTATAATAATTAATTAAAATGTTTCACTTTATGTATTTATAATCAATCAACAATAATTAATTTGAAATTTATCAATTCACTTGCAGTGTTTTTAATGAATATTTTAAAATTAGGCATTTACGATTCTTCAAATTTTATTCTCTCTGCCATTTTAAAAGTATTCACGGCGGGTTCGTATAAAATTTTTTTTAGCAACAGTTATTTTTAAATTATAATTTTTTTTATTTAATATTTCATAATAATAAAAATTGTTTTTTTAAGTAACAAATTGTTTAAAAGATTTTAATAAAATAATGTTAATACATTAGTGGCGTTCACAAATCATTTGAGTTTTGTCCAATCCGAAATCTTAGATTTATTTATTTTTAAAATGTATATTTAAACCAAATAAATTTTTATTTTGTTCTAGAAATTTTAACGTTTATTTTAAATGGCATAAAAAATTGTGCACTTTTTAAAAATAAATTTGTGTGTATGAGATAATTGTATCTATTGTTAATTAAAAATTAAAAATTACAAAGCATCTTAATTTTTCATTGAACATTGAAGCTGGCCGGCGCATCGCTTTGGGGTATAACATCTTTTTTCCCATGTTTGTTTATTTTTAATATTAGGAGTTTTACTCTTAATGAATTATTAACAATTTGTTTTTTGTTATAATTTTTGTATTTAATAATTTGTAATTAGTTATTCAATAGTTTTCAAATGTTTTATTCTTGCTTCTCATATTCGACGCTTGGATCACCTGCAGCGAACCTCCAAAAAAAATGTTGGGGCTTTAGCCGACTTTTATTTTTATATAACAGTTTTTATTTTTGTTTTTTAATTCTTTTAATTTTAAAAGGTGCTAATAATGAAATTAATTTTTATTGTGTTTGCTTGCGCTAGCTTTGGTCACAGGTCCGAATGTTGAATTTAATTTATTTTCTTCAGAGATTATATTTGTTTTAAAGTTCGGTTATTTTTTTGAATTATCAACATTTTTTTTATTAGTTTTACTTTCGAATTTGCCTCGGTTTAACTATGAAATTTCATATAAGCTTTTCCATTTTCTTTATGCAATGGCCTTGTTTAATAATTAGAAAAAACGTTGACACCAAAAATTTCAATATAAGTTTTGAGCTTACAATAAATTGATGTGCACACCCAGATTGTGAAAAAGAAGGTTTAGTTAATACATTTATTTACGAAATTAAAGAATTAGTTTTGTTTATTGATATGAAAAGATGCGTCAGTTTTTGAAAGAAGCATTACATTATAAAAATATTTATCTGATCAACATTTTTTGCACTCATTTAATTAGCAGTTCCTTACGCCTTTAAAATAAGTGTGTTATTTTTGGGTAAATTATTTTTATTGATTGCTATTCAAATAATGTGTTATTTTTTTCATGTTTATTATTTGTCAATAATTTATTCAACATGTAGCAATTAGCGATTCAAAGTTTAATGCTAAGTAATAGCCTTTTAGCATGGACTTCTGGCAAGTTCAAACTACTTCTGGGGGAGGGGGCGGGTCGGCGTTGCCGATAGGTGCAGGGGTGCCAAAATGTCCTTTTTTATGGCAAATGCCATAATTTTGGAAATTTGCCATATTTCCACTCTTGCCATAATTTTGCCTTTTTAAAACTATTTTAGTTGTCAAAAAATAAAAAAAACTATAAAATAGTTGCTAAAAACTCGATGAAAAACGATCGTTGTGACCTAAAAACTATTATTCGTGTTTTTTAGGCCATAGCGCGTTCAAAAAAAAAAAGTTTTTAAAACGTTAAAATTCGTTCCCTACTTCAGTGGTTTCCGCCAACAAATAAAAATTTATCAGAACCGTGCGTTAGGCTTAGAGCGGAGTCGAGTTTTATTTGCTTTAGGCAAATGGGACCTTCACTTTTGCTGAAGATATTAATCTCATTTATCATAAATCAGCATTCAAATTTATGATAAAGAAAAAGAGTAATTCCCAAAAGTGAATGCCCATCCCCCGTTTTGGAGTCAACATTTGCCCACCGCAAAGCCCATTGAATTTATAAGATAATCCCAACTTTCAGTCTATAAATATAAATAAGTTTATTCTTTATGGTTAAATATTTATAATTTTTTTTAAACTTTTGTTTTAGATCATTTTTATGCATTATTCTTTGTTATGAATTTGACTTTATTCATATATTAAATAGTCAAACAAAATTTGTCAGATTTTGTAATAAATGAACATGTCAATTTCAACCGAATCAATAAATGGCGACATAACAACAGCTGATCAGAGTAAGAAAATATTTAATAATATTAATTAAAATCTCTTTATTACATAATTGTCAATGTTTTCAGAACATTTGTGGCCGACTTTGACTAATTTGGACCCGCCCGAACAATTGCGTCTTTTGCGTGCCAAAATTGCCCAATTGGAACGCCAACAAACGATCAATTCGTCAACTTCCTCATGCGCCAGTTTCGATTTGCCGGCAGCAAAGCGTAGAAGAAAAGAAGTTGGGGATGCCGTCATTTTGGGCCACCGAACCCAAATTGAGAAGCGAAGAATCATGGGGACAAAGAAGCAATAATTGCCGAATTTGCGGTGGATATTTTTTATATTTTGTTAAATTTAAAAATTTTTTCTTGCTGCCTTTTTGGCTTCTCTCAATAAAACCATTTACAAAAATGTAATCTCCTGCCCTAATTAAATATTAAGACATTTTTTTAGCGATGCCGTCAAAAGATCACGAACATGGAACTGGAATTGAATGAAGTTAAGGAGGAATTGAAGAACACGAAAGAATTGCTCGGCAAAAAGACGCAAGGTGATCAGAAGGCATTGCTGGAAAGATTTAATGGACTTGAGCAGAAGCAAACGGCGAATTCTGAACAACAAAAAGCCGATCAAAAAGCACTGATTGCAATGATTGATCAAGTGGTTTAAAGATGGCATCGGCCGAAGTCCATGCCGTGTTGACCGGCCGGTTTTTTTTGGATAATCCGGGATCAGTGACAAAAAGTCCCGGTAAAAAGAAACGGGACTAATGGACAAAAACATACTGAAATATGGTAAACATCCGGTACCATATAAGGGAGTTTTGAAAAATTCAGGACCAAATTTTAGTCCCATCAGTAAGTACAGTACCGGTGCCCAACTTTACCTGTGTAAGCCATTATCCTTACACTTCGAAATTTGTTATTTAAATTAAATAATTAAAGGCAATGAATCAGCTGAAGGAAGAACTGACAAATGAGTGCAAAGATGGA
>MEIZ01000086.1:97763-221818 GCA_001723225.1 Globodera ellingtonae | reverse complement strand
ATAAAAACAATTTTAATTTTAAAATGGCGCAATTCCCAAATTTACTAATAAAAATTATATATATATTAGATTTAATTTTAATAAAAAATTAATACTATTAAAAGTCGATAAATCGGTTCGTTTTAAAAATTTATTTAAACGGTATTATATAKTAAAGATTATTCATTAATTTAAATTTAAATAATAATAAATAGGTTTAGGGAAAAAGTCAACGTTTTTTTAAAATTTATTTAAAAATAAATTGCACATGGAAAAATAATAAAACTAAAAAAAAAAATTAAAGTTGTTTTTAAAATTTAAATTTAAGGGGTTCTTAATTTTTTAACTTATTTTAAACCTAAATACCTATGAAATTATAAATGGATAAGGAATTTGAATTCAACAAAAGTTAAATATTTAATTTTATATTCTGGTAGATTACGCACTTGGAAAAATAATAAAACTAAATAAATTATTTTTACAGAAAAAAATTATAAAATAAAAATAAAGTAAAGATTATAAATTTTAAATAAAAGTAATTTATGAGAAGAATTTAATGCAAATCTACAAAAAATTGTTCAAATATTATAAAGATAATTAAAGTTGTTTTAAAATTTGAATTTAAGGGGTTCTTTTTCTTCAACTTATTTTAACCTATAATCTATTTTATTTTAAAGACTCTCTGATCCGTGAAGCTATCTTATTTATCCCAAGGAATCTTAGCGCGGCCAGGGGACAATTCATAAATTATTTCCTTAAAACCAAATGCAAATTTAGCTAAAATAAAAACAATTTACATTTTAAAATAAATCTTAAAACATGGTAGTAATGATGAAAAAGAATTTGAACGAATATGATTTAGTTATAAAGAGCTATACGAATATTGTATGCAAATCAATTTAAAAATTAAAATAATTTTTTATTAATGAATTTAATTGTTATTTTAGCGTGTCGTCAAAAAATAAAATTTGAAAATTTTATGATACCAATTAATCATTTTAAAAATAAACATATAAAAATAATAATAAAAAGCAAAACCTATAAAAAATAAAAATTTTTTTTTTAAAACCGTAAAAAATATCTAAAATAATTTTACTAGTTTAAATAAAAATAGTAAACAAAATCACCACTTAAAACCGTGTCCAATGACATGTGAGTAAATTTATGAAATTAATAGACAATCAGATTTTTTTTAATTTTAAAATTGCGATTATGAGAAGCTACCCCAATTTCTTCCGAAGACTGAGTTGTGAACCAACTTACCATTGAACAGTCAATGTTGCTATTCAAAAAATTGAATTAAAATATATCGTCGCTAATAGAGAAAGATTAATTTAATTTGAAACTAATTAAAAATTTAATAACTAAGAAATTAAAAACTAAATTATAAAAAGGAATAAAAATATTACCTTTTAAACTTTACAAAAACTTATGTAAATGCTTTTTTACAAATATAAAAATGGAGCTAATTTATAAGCAAATAATTAGTATTTAATTTCAAATCAAGTGAAATAAAATAATGCTGAAATATTGCAAAGAAACTCATAAATTTCAAATTATTCAAAATATTTACTTACATTATTCTCGTAATTTCAAAATTCTCTAAAAACCATCAAATATATTAAGAATCATATAAACAAGTTTTTATAGTTTTAAAAAACTCAAATTTATGAATCAATGTGAAGGTGCTGCCTATCAATCACCTGATTAAGCACCTTTATCTAAAGGTTTGCATCCGATTAAATGGGTTCAATTAAAAAATTTAATAAAAATATCTTAACTTTTAATATTATGATAAAAAAAATGTGTAAACAAAATAATGAAATAAAATCCTTTAACGATTCTTATGAACTTAATCAAATATTATTAAGCATTCCTGACGGGAGTCAACGTTACCTCTATATTGTTTATTGAGAAACACCGATCACAGAAGAAGTGAGACGGTCGCGGGAATGAAAACAACAAATTAATTTCGATATAAAAGGCTTAAAAATCCTCTCGGACTCAAATAATTATGTAAGAATAAATAATTTGAATGAAAATACAATCAATTATTTACTGAATCTATGAGCCTGCTTATTTCTTAAGGTATACAATATATGTAACTATAAACTATTACTAAACCTAATAAAATTGGCCACCCAAAACGTTTAATCAAAAGGATTAAATAAATTGAATACTTTCTAAATGCGAAGAATCGTTGGGACAGATTTCGACAAAAAAACGACCTGTGTATGATTAGCAAGTATTTGTTATCACATATGAGTAGATTTAACACCTAATTAGGTACAAAAATATTTAATAAAAAATCTATTAAATATATAATTTATTTATTATTGGAAAAATTAATTAATTGATTTCCAAACAATAATCACAATGCTTTGCAAGATCAAACGGAATAAAAAACTTCGGTTCATATACAACTTCTTTTTGATAATGGAATCAAAACAAAGAATAAAATATTTAAGAATTTAAAAATTTTTATCGAACATTTATTTGTAAAATATGTCGTTTGTTAAGTAATAAATATTAATATCAGCTTAACTAATAATATCAAAAAAAAACTTGTAAAATAAATATACCCAAGTGAATTGGTTAAATTTAAATTGTATTAAAATTTATAATAAAAACCAAAGAGCAATACAATAAGTTTGTTTAATTCTTTGAGTTTTATTTAAAAAACCATGTTAAATAATCATTTGCTGGAGGAGGATGAATGCCATTTTTAAAATAATCAACCAACATAATAAATTTTCATGCTACCAAAAAATTTATCGACAATATAATTAAATTTTTATAACTAAATTAAACTTTAACGATAAATACCAAAATATAATCACGAGTATCAGTCTGAGCCAATTGCAAAAATTGGTGGACTAGAACTTACTATTAAAGTTTAGCTAAATAAAAAATAAAATATTATTAAAATCAATAATAGTTATAATAATGCGTTAATTTCAACTATTTTAAACAATTTGTTGTCATAAAATATTCAGAACGCGTTTAAAAATTTGTTAAAATAAAGACTTTTATTTGTTAATTTATAATATAAACTATAAACACCTGATAAGCAATTTTAAAATCCTATCTCTATTTTTATTGATCGCAATCGGGTCGTCATTTCAAGAGATGATCAGACAGCGAGTAGAGATTTCATCTGAAAAATTGTCGAAATTTAACATGAATTCATTTAATTATAATAAATATTAAACACAATTTTAAATTGCTCAAAAACCCAAAATAAAATACATCTAACAAAAAAAATTTGGGGTTCAACATTTTGGTACAATAGGTATTCTTCAAAAATAAATTTAAATTTCGAAAAAATAATAACATTTTAAAATATTTTCGTAAATAATTGATGGATAAAAAATAAAATGAAAGAGTGCGCCTCATTTGAAAGCAATAATAATAAATAATACCTCAGTATATATTTGCATAAAATTGTTTAAAAAAAGCAACAAATTTAATTTTAAAAAAGACCAACAGCGCATTCTGGAGGGATACAGAGAATCGATATCAAAAAAAATTGCGGAGACTTAATGAAAGACTGCATGAAGTATTACGTTGTATTACGTTCAAAAAAAGGAAAGACCCCTCGACTAGTAGCGTCGACGATGAATCATACAAAATCAATTTTGACAAATTGGTAGCTTCTCTGATTAAATTCGATACCGAATATTATCTAATGATGTATTAATTATAAAATATAACATATTAAAAATCTATCTTCTGCATGGCACAATAATTATTAGTCAAATTATAAGATAATACTTATAAGACCAACATTAAAAACCATTAAACACAAGCAGTTTTTTAACAATGCTCATAACAATTCTAATTGTTTTTTTCTTTAATATAAATCAATTTAAAACTATAAAATAAGAAATTAAAATTGCAAAATCAGAACAAGAAAATTTAATTTTTAATTATTAATAGGTCTTTTTTAACTATAAAATTTTCAAAAAAGCAACAAATTACAAAATATATATAGAATAATTATTGCGTTTCCTTCGCTAGTTAATGCGGCGTGTCACTTCTGTCCACTTTATCGGGAGGTCAATTGCTAATTTTTGGAAAATTAAGCGTTATATGAATAAGTTAAATTGCGCTTTAATTGTATCCTAATCCCATATTGTACGTAATGTATGGCATTTGGTTAACGTAATAATATTTAAATAGATTTTATGCCTGCAATTCTTAGGTAATTCGCATTCACTATATGTAAAATTAGAAATTTATTATAAATTAATATAAGCAATTGATTAAACAACTAAATTATAGAATTAATTAGTATTAGTAAATTCATAGATCACCCGGTGACGCTTCTACAACGGTGACCTATCTAAATCAGTGATTAAACAACAAATGATCAAGTCAAAAACAAAGACCCCGATAAAGTGACTCTGACAAGCGATTAGACAATAAATGTGATCATACTAAGAAAAAGTAAATAAAAAAGTTAATGGGGTTAAAACACTAAAAATTATGAGGCGTATAAAAACAAAACCTTAAAAGAGATCAAGCTGAGGTCGGTCCGGGCACAGACATTTGACGAAGTGTCATGCAATGTTTGAATTAAGCGCAATTTAATTATTTTCAATTTAATTTAATTTTAAATATAAATTTTTTAATAATATTACTCAATTTTAATGTAACTTAGGGCAGTGAAAATATTCTCCTGACAGTGGATTTATATTTATGAAGCTTCGTCCCTGTTAAATTAATCGTTGAAGTTATTCGTAGATATATACAATTATGCTTCAAAGTGTTTAAAATTTAAAATAAAATACTTGCATTCTGGCTTTTGAACCTCGGTTTATTTTGTTGCCGTTTATAAATTTACATTATTATTTTGGGCAAATTTCATCTTTCAAATTCATTTTATTAAATCCATTTGTTTTTGTATGTGTTTAATAACTATTATAAATTGTTTTATAAATCATAAATATGTTATCACATTCAAAAAAAATATCAATATATGGTTACATTTACTTAATACAACATTTAATCTTTCATTAGTCATTCCACCAATATTTTACGATATATCAGACATTTTAATTGATTTTATTTTTTAATTTTTATGCTTCGTGCTAGAAATTGAGGAAACAAAGTAAAATGAAATTCCTTTTATTACTCTTTTCGATTTCATTGGTTTGCGCTCATTTGTCAATCGCTTTATTTGTTGTATCGCTTTTTGGGGGTTTGCATTAAGCATAACTTTTGATGAATCAAAACGTGCGATGTTGAACTTTTATTTTAAATTGGATTACATTTAAATACAAAAGTAATTTAGTATTTATTTCATATTTTTATTTTTATTTAAGAATTTGAATCTTTATGCTCAACTTAATAAATATTTTTAACAATTAATTTTTTTGTTTATTTTTGAAAGATGATTTACTTTTTGTAGGTTAAATTTTGGGCAACTTAAACATTTCAAATACTTCAAAATTGGATTTTTAATTATATTTTAGTTTACAATTAATAGTGCTTTTTTTATTCCATTAAGGTATTTCTTAGAATTAAAATATTTTCGTGAATTATACGAGTCCTTTTTATTATGCATAAATGTTCGTACTTGATTATTATATATTAACAATTAAATCATACAATTGGTTCCGACCCACTAATTGTTTTTCTTGAATGTGTCGACATGATTATATTTAAAGAGATTAATTTTGAATACAAATTTTTTCTAATTAGGTTTATGTTTATCTTTAAAATCTTTTATTTTTTACTTTATTATTACTGATGGGTTTCGGAAGCCAGATTAACTCTTTTGGTTTTGAATATTTAAAAAAATGTGAAAGCACCTTAAATCTTAGCATCATTTCTTGGTGTAAATTTTCATAAGTTATCTCGTAATTAAATTATGATGGTTTGTATTATTTTCGCTTTGTGATCAACAAGTCAAAAAATACATAAATTCCATTTATTTATATACGAAAGAATTAGCATTATTATTTTAATAATATATTCTTAATATTTTTCTTTATTTTGTCTTTAACATTTTAGTTCTTGTATAAGTTAATATTCCGTATTGCTTTACAATAATAATATAACTTTTTTTAGACGAAATGTTTTCTATAAAATTTAAATATTTGTTAAAATAAGACACTTATTTATTAAATGTAACATTAACATTTATAGAATTGTATGTTTTTTAAGTTTTGATCTGTTCGTTGATATATTATTATTAAATTAATTCTTGCCAAGGACACTGTCAACAAAAACAGCGATCATCAACTTGTCATCGTTCAGTTTGTGAGCAGATGAATAGAATAGAACCTAACATTTTAATTAATATAAAAGTATTTTGTTGGTGAAAAAAATAGTTGAATTGCGGTGTTTGGGAAGTTTTTGGGGCAATATATTTGCAAGATTTAGTTTGATTAGATTAAAAATTGGTGATGCAAAAAATAATAATTCAGCAAATATTTAATTGCTTTTAATTTAATGAGTATTTAAAACAAAAAGCTTATATTCAAAAAGTTAAATATATTTGGTTTAAGGTATGCCATAAAGGTTTTTGCGAATATTGTAATGAAATATATATTACTTTTTTACGTACAAATAGTTAATTTAACACTTTGTAAGGTTTGACCATATTTCGAATTTAGAAAAATTTAATAGCACACTATTCATTTTTTAACGGACAGTGAGTTGGTAATTTGTTTAAATATGATTCATTTTTATATTTATTCCTTTGTTTTTTTATTATTTTAATTTACCTTCACAGAATTTTAATTTTATTGTTTTGTTTTAATTTTCCCGATTGTTTCATTGTACTCTTCTGTGCAGCAAATAGGTGGGTAATACAACCGGCACGATCAAATACATTGACAGTACATGTTATACAGTCTCGCGCGGAAGTTTAAGTTTTTCGATTGACGTTGGTGTGCGGTTGCTTTTAATAAATAACAGTAAATATCTATGTTTGCCCTTTTTTAATTTTGTTAGCTTGTGATTATAATTTTCTTATAGTTAGCCGATTTTTTAAATTGATTTACTGAGTAAATTGCTATCTTTTTACGTTTTGTGCTTTTTTATTAAGTACATGTCGATGGAGACTCTTCAGGTCTTTGCAACCACCGATTCCGGCTATATTATACTGGACAAAGAAGCTTTAATTTGTTATATAGAATTAATTTATTTATTATAAGCCGCATTTTTAGTGTTACAAAAAATAAAAGTAATAAGATAAATATAATTAACCTTTTTTACTATTAAATAATTTTATTTGATTTTGTGTTGTTTTGTATATCCTTTCCGGTAATAGTCTTTTGTAACAACTGCGAATAGTAAAATAAGTTAGCTTTATTTTAATTAATTTTCATTAATAAAATATTCTAACTATATTTTTAATTTTTTCTTAATTATTAATTTGCAAATTTTTTGTAACACTTTTTTAAACATTTAACTGACTAACATTGTTATTGCTTTGCGTTGAGTTTTTGCTTAAAATTGCCGAATTTTTCAGGCATCTCATTGCCAGAGACAAAAAGAAATTTTAATCATGATAAACTTTTTTGGATTAAAGAGATATGATGGGAGTTAGCGTAAAAGGCGTATAAAATAAATATATGTTCTTGTCTATTTAACTGTTGTGTTTTCATGTATCAATGTATTGCAATTTATATTTTTTTATATTGTTTTTGTGACTTGCAATTAATCAAAAGTCAATTTTTTAAAAAACTTTTGCAAATACTTTTTATGCAATTTATTTTCTATATTTATTGATTATTATATTTCTATTAATTAAAATATACAGAATAATTTTAATTCAACAAAATATATTTATCCTTTCTTGGTATATGCAGTTGCGTGACGAATCAAATGTAAACAGGGAAGTTTGCTGGGTTTTCAAAAGTTTACCTTTATTTATTTATTTATATGTTTTTACGAAGGTTGGTTGCTCACATACACTAGGTGTGCCAACTTGGCTTATTGAACATAATTTTAGGAATGTAAAAATATATTCTAATAAATTAAATAGCTGGTGTGTTCCTTTTTTAACAGGGTATAAAATAATGCTTTTATTCCGTGTTGTTTTTTTTTTCCTTTAACTGGTTTTTAATTAAAAATTTTTTCTGTTTGATTTATACAAATTAAATTTAATTCAACTTATTATTTATATGGGCGGAAACACGCACGCCTAAAAAATATTTTTAATCAATTGATCTTACTTTTGCCGTTGTACTTCTTTGTACGCGAAAATAGATTGATTTAGATTAATCGTTTTTAAAAATATAATTTACATTGATGAAGCATTGAAATATTCTTTTGCTATCTCAAACCGGCAGACGGGCAATAATTTTATTTATTTGTTTGTGATAGGAAATGTTCAGAATAAAAATAAATTATTAATGATCGAATATTCGTCATATCTTTTGTTAAATATGTTGTAACTGCGACGCTTTATGAATAAAAAATCAAAAATTCGCAATAGATGGTGGCATTCCGTATTTTTTGGAGTTTACGTGGCGACTGCCTCGTTGTCTCCCGATCATCTTCCATGGTCTTGTTTAATACTGAGCTTATATTTAATCGTACAACCTTTTTTATTTTGAAAAAACGTCAGTTCAGATAATTGTTTTATGCATTATTACCTTAATTAATTAAATTAATTAATCATTTTCTTACAAGATTTTAAGAAAGTTTTTCTTTTTGTTAATGACAAAATACTTGGTCTAAATAGTCAAAGGTAAGAAGATTGGATTTATTCATTGATTTAATAAATGAGCAAAACATTTCATTAACTGTAAAAACATTTACTAATTATTGTTTACTAAAGTTTTTTATTTCAGTGAATTTGTATTTTTAATATTTTTGTTATAATGTTGGATAAAATGTTTAACTATGTAAATAAAGTAATTAATTTCATTTTCTATTCTTCAGACGGCAATCTGGGGCATTTTATTAATCGTTTCAAATATATTTAAAATTTACAGTTATTATTTTGGGAAAAATTTATTCCAACTTATTTTCATTATTTTATCAACATTATTTAAAGCAAAAACTGTCGATATTAGCATTCATCTAATTATAGGCGATTTTTGGTCGACTCAGTTTCCCTCATAACGGGTGAAGCAAGTTTTCGTCTGGCAAATTGCATCACAATTTTCAGTGAATACAGATAAAGTTACTGCTTTAATTCATTATATAATATTTTAAAAAATATAGCAAATAATAAAAAATGAGAAAATTTTGGTTTTTAAATTAAATTGTCCGCCAAAGTTTGGACAATTCGCCAAATTGCATGAAAAGCGGGCGCAAACTAACGGCGACAATGCACGCCAGAATTGCCTATTTGGGAAAGGAATAAATAAATAAATAATTTAAATTAAATTAATTTTAAATTGCCACTAAAGTAAATCAGTAAAATGTACAATTTTCACATTTTATTAATCCTACTATTGTCAATAAAGGGGTAACTGATAATAAATAAATAATATTAACGGATAAAAGTATTATACCAATACATTTTATTATAAACTGAATAAATTAAAGATACTTTGCTTAATATTTCTAGCTTAAAATAAACAATAAATATAATATTTTTTTTACAATTATCCAAAAATAAGTCAAATAATTTCAAAAAGATTTTTATAAGAATAAAGATCTAGCAACATGTTAAAAAAGTTTATTTAATGACGATAAACTCTCTGCTCAAACTTCATTTAAAACAATTTAAGTATGAAACCATAATTTTAATATTATTATTTAAAATAACTATAGCACAAAATAATTCCTCATATCTCGTTAAAATGAATAATTAATGGATTTGCTGAAACAAATCCAAATCAAATTTTTAAAATGTTAGGACATAAATAATTAAAATAAATATGTGTATGCGCTTGCTAGCTTTAAAAATGGAATTATCACACAAAAATAATATATATTTAAAAAGTATAGTGTTTTCAACTTCTATTAAAATAAAAAGAAGAGTAATTTGATATCCACTATATTTCATCGTCGACGAAAAAAACATTTAACTATTATATTAAAGACATACAACAAAAATTTATACATTTATCCAAAAACCGTTAATTTAATTTTTATAAGGAGTAAACATTTTAAATGGTAAAGCTACAAAAAGGGCATGCACAATTAATGTTTCATCGTTAAAAGTACAAATTTGCTAAAAATTTGGAGAAAAACAAAAAATTAGGAATAAAACTTAAAGGACGCGTTTAAAATTTCAAATAGCATATTAAATTTTTTTAAAAGATCTAATAAAAATTAAGGCTAATGTAAATTTCACCGAAGACATTAACTTCATTGATTCCACGCAATATATAAATGGAATTACTTTACAATTGGTAACATCTTTTGAAATAAATTATTTTTAAATGTCAAAAAATAAATTAAGGTTTTATTTTTTGATAATTATTTATTCTTTTATAATGGTCGTCGCCTTTGTAAATGCCTGGCACAGTGAAGTTTCTGTTGTAGTGCTGAGCGATTTGCTTTTACTTTTATTGTGTTGTCACTTGACTCCTTAAAGTTGGGAAAAATAAGTGTAAATAATTAAAAAAAATTTTTTAAATTCGAGTTGGCAAAGTGAAAACCCTTCATGTGTTTTTCGTCGCGGTAGCTTTTATTTTGCTTATCACAAGTTTTTTTATTTATTATATTTATAAAGTATAAAAAATAAATTAAAATTTATTTTAGACAATATACGTGAGTTTTTATTTTTGCGATTCTAAAAAATTGAAAGAGTTTAGGCGGCGTCTGCCTCTGATTGCTATTTCAACCGATCGTCTTCCGTGGCGTTTCTTATTTATAACTGAGCTTAAATTTTTTTTTGTATAACAAGTTTTGTGAAAAGGTTGCATTTTTTAAATACAATTCTAAGATGCTTTTTTTCTGCTTTACGAAGGAATTATAAGAACTTTTACATTATATCTTGTTATTTTACATTTTATTTAATGAAAATTTCGTATTTTTTTATAATTTTTCTCATTAATGTTTTTTAAGTTGATGTTTATACACATTTTTACTATCATAACCATTATAACTTACTAATGTGTTTTTTAAGTTCTTTAATAAAATTCTTCATTCACTTTTAATATTATTATAATATTTATTAGATTTTAATGCTTTACACCTAATAAATTTTATTATACATTCTCAGATTAGTGAAGCGATTGAAAAATAAAAATTAATTAATAATAAAATAAGACTTAAAACATAAAACTTAAACGAAAAAGTCATGGTCAAAAAAAGCCCCAAAAAGTTTAACTAAAAGGCATACTTCATTCTCTGATAAAAAATATAAAGGTTTTAAAAAAACCAATTTAATAAATTTACTAAATGCAAAGATAATAAAACCACATTTCCAAAGAGCAGAAGATCCTCATTTCCAGCTTTCGCGACTACATTTTTTAACTAAAATACATAAAATAATAAATAAAAATTAATGCATGATTGTAGTAGGCTGCGGGAAACAAAAAAGTAAAATAAAATAACTCTGAAAATTCAAAGAAATAATATCTTATTTTGGTAAAATGTATTTTAAAAAAAATTGGATTTTGCATTTATTAAGGCTCCAAATGAATTAAAAGGTGTAGCTTGCGAGGTCAAAAGAAAAGAAAGAAGATTTCTAAAGCTCTGGAAACCGAAATTGATGAGCTTGCCCCTCCAAGGAATTTAAATAAAAAAAACCATTGGTCAGTTAAAGGAAATTGAGATGGAGAAGAGCTGCTCTGGGACCCAATATTGACTGCTTTTTAAAATAAATAATCAAAACACAACCTTGAATTGTAAATTCTGAGATTTATTTCAATAACAAATTAATGTGAAATTACTAATTTAAACAAAGATGATAAACCCATTCTTTTCTCAATTTTAATATATTGTACCAAAAAATTTAACTAATATATATATATATACAACTAAATTAATTAAACAATATTTGTAATTTTATACTTAAAAAAGTATCGAGCATGAAAGATAAAATTTTTCACGATTGGAAACAAATATTATAATCTCTTTATATGATGATATACGTCCCAAAGAAAAATTTGTAATCTTTAGTAAAAACGATATTTTTAAATTATTGCTGGACAAGAATTAAATATAGAGCTATGAGTTGCTAATAAATATGGTTAAATCTAGAAAACCAAAGTTTATTACAATATTTCCATAAAAGTTTATTAGATTTTGTAAAACCAATAAGGTATAATTTAATCAGATTGAAAAAACCAACAAATCGCCTTTATAACTTTTACTATTTAACATTAAATCATTTTAAATTAATTGTAAAAAATCTTTTAAAAATTACACTCAAAATCAAGCTAGCTAAGAAGTGAGAACGATAAGATCAGAATAATGGGTGATTAAATTAAGCCATTTGATTGAAGGTTTATTAATATTTTGCTTGTAAATAATTTTTAATTCGTCGGGCACGGAGACGATCCTGGCAGAGGCAAAATTACATGAATTTTAAAATGCATAAAAGGTCCATGCAGAATACGACTAAATTAGAGTAGACCAATTTCAAAAATAATAAAATCTGGATAAAATAAAATGTAAGCTAAAAATAAAGAAACAAAATTATTGAATCGACGAAACATTACTAATTTGATGCACATAAAAAAGGCAAATTAAAACGACATATGTTGTTGATATAATTCAATAAAGTAAAATTCAAAACCTCAAGAAAAAAATGATGAATTTTAGTTAAAAAGAATTATTATAAGTTACGCTAAATAAAATTTTTTATTTTATAATGTTTTTTGTAAGAACACACCAACGTATGTTCTATGTTAAAAAAATGAAAACATAAATATATCAAATCTAAAATATCAATGTTGGGGGAAAATTCTAAAAAACAGATTTAAAATTAAAAGTATTTTCTTTTAAATTATTTTGATTTAAAAATCCCATCGTAAGACAAAATGATTAAAATTGTTCTAAACAAAGTCTAAAAATTGCTTTAGTTTAGATTTTTTATAAAAATACGGCACTCACATAAATATCGAATATGTGTTTGGTCTGAAAGCATGTACAAAAGAAGCTAGACAAATAAAGTTTCTAAAAATTGAAATACTGACGCGCTGCCGTTTCTATTTGAAATTAAAGGGTTGTTTTCATTATTATTAATTCATAATAACCTTTTGTATAGCAAATTAACATCCGAGGAATAAATCACGATGAACAGGCGATCCAAAACATGTTGTTTTTTCTAAAAAAAATTTAAAAAAATTAAAATTTTGCATCAAATAAACTAATTAAATTAAAAGTAGGCCCCTAAATTAAAGAACAAAATAAAATTTAAGCTCAGATGACATCCTAGCTACATTTTATTAAATAATAAATCGTAATTTCTTAAAAATAAAAATAAAGCTGTAGCAAAAAAAATTAAACGTAAATGAGTATACAATACTAATATTAAATATATTATTTAATTACTAAAAATTAAATTATGCCCGTTTTGAACACACTTAAAACTTTTTAATAATACAAAAGTTAACATTGTCAGAAATATAAAAATTTGAAATTGAACAGTTTAAATCACATTTAAAAAACTGCACAATGATTTTGAAATTAAAGTATTTTATTAATTAGGAAAGCAATCCAACAAATTTCTCAAATCTCACAAATATTGTCCAGCAGATTTGATTGTAATAAAAAAACATTAAAAATTGTCATCCAAAGCCAAAGGTTGCGACTATTTTTAAATATTTTGCAGTTAAAGGCAATTCTTAAAATATACCACCCATAAACGGCAGTTTGAAGTAAAAGTTAAACACATATGTTGGCATTTAAAATACAATTAAAATGTCGAAAAATCTGTAGGTAACAGCGAACGATGGCGGGCGACAAGGAGAAACAGTTAAATAAAATGTTGTAGCAATTTAAATTAAAGAACTGATAACGGTTCTAATGCAAAAAAAAATTTCTTGCAAAAGGACCTGACTTGCAGCAAAGAAATGAGTGAATCTCGAGACGAGTACGATAAAAGTTACATGGCGTTTAAAACATTTACAACATGATAAATTTTAAATGTTTAGTTATTAGAAAATTAAAAAGTTGCCACAATATCAAATATCAAATAATAAATCATAACAAATTTATAACAGAAACTTTTAACGATATTGTTTATTTATAAATTGAATAAAATTAAACAAATAAAGCGAAAAATAACTTAAAGTAAACCATAATATTGAGCAATGCTTAGAGATGTGTATACAACAACTGGGCCGGCTTTAGAGCATATAAATAATAAGTTCAAGTTATGCCTATCAAAACTAAAGCCCAAAAAGAAGAAAAACGATCAAATACGTATGAAAAAGGCCCAAAAAAGAGAAAAACGATCAAATACATGAAAAAGCAATTACTTAAAGTAAATGTTATTAAATTAGTTAAATAGATTCAATGCTAATTAATTATAAAAAAAACCAATTACGCTTCACCATCAAAAAAGTGCTTTTTGTTTCGATAAATGTGCAAATCAGACGTTAATTTAATAGTTTATTTTGAAAAATTCAATATGAGAACCTCGTTTGATCTGGATCCAAAAATGATATTAATTAATTTTATAAATATATATTCAAAAATTAAAATATTTTTAAATTAATGGAGCAAATAAAATACATTTTATTCAGAAGAAACTAAAGGTTTGCCCTTAAATTAACAAATGTTTCAAAAAATTTTTTGGCTCAAAACAGCAAACTAATTAATATGTATTAAAGTTTAAAACAAAAGAAAAAAAACTTTAGCACTTAAATATAAGTCATTTTCGATGTTTTTGAAACAAAAATGAATATTGAAAATTTATTAAATATTAATAGTTCCAAATATTAGCTTCTAAAAATCCCCAACTCAATTTGTCACTAAAAAGGCAAAATTGATTGGACAAAAATCAATGAATGAATGATTGAAGAAGGTGCTGTCAGCTCGCCTCCCCCTCCATGGAAAATCAATTATTTGCTGTTGCGCTGACACCTTTCAGACACTTTCCGTTTAACGTAAAATTACGAAATTTAGTGTTGTTGACAAAGTCAATTTTATACAAATCTTATAATTTATATTATTACCAAATGAATACACCTATTTAACTTATACGCTTAGCCAAAATTTCTTACAATATTTTTTTCAAAAATAATTAAAACGGAGGAAACAGCAAAAAGCTTTAGCTCAATTATCTTTAATTTAGATATCGGCAAAATAAAAATCAAATTTTATAGTTTAACTAAAATACAATAATATACAAATAAAAATAAACCTTCGAAAAATAGTGGATTCACAATGAGAGGAACGCCTGCACTTAGTGTAAACCCAATTAGGTACCCCTTAAATATACAAGGAATTGCAAGCAAATTGCTCAAATAAAAATTAACACAATAATTGAATTCAATAAATTTGTATCTATATGCAAAATGTCATTACGATAAGTTATGAAAAAAATAACACATTCTATTAAAAAGTATAACATAAATATAGCAAATTCGCTATTCAAAAAAACACAAATATTTATAAGGCGAAAAGTTTATAAGAAGTTATATAAATTCAAATTAGCAATATTTCATATTAAAATAAAATAGGATAATTATCTCATGTATTTGTCTTAAAAAATAACAATTGTTGTCGTTTGTAAAGTCAAATAAAAATTGGCTGCGATGCCGTAATCAAAATTAGTTATATTATTAAACTGATCTTTAATTAATGCCATTACAAAAACAAACGGACTTTGCACCACAATTTGCGTCATACCCAAAAAATAATAAACAAAGTCATGAAATTATAAACATGGCTACACAAAAAGCTCCAAAACATTATTCCAAATATTTACCTATGCATCCAAAACCGTCCTAGGACGACAGTAAAATCAAATGAAGCAAAATGTTAATTTAATAAAAGTAAGAATTATTTTACGTAATCTAAAATATTAAATAACTCTAATTAAATTATACAAAACGCAAACAAAACAAATAAGATATAAGCAGAATATAAAGAGATGATCAATGAAATGATTAATGATTATTATCACAAGAATTAGAGCCTTTTTAATGAACCTTAACAATAAATTCAACTTGCTATTGACAAATAAATGCGCGAGCCAGTGCTTATTAAGGAACCACAAGAGCATTTTGAAATATCAATCTCACTTATTAAGGTCGTAAAATATATGTATTTAAGGCTGAATTTAAATTAAAATTACTTCAAATTTAGCAAAAAGCTTTGGAAAGAGCTAAACTGATAATAAAAATTGATATAAATAGTTTTAATTAAGGACTAGGGACAAATTTGCCCTTCAATTTTTAAAAAGGCCGTAAACGTTACGAACGAGTAAAAATTTAAATAAAAATATTACAAATGAAAACTAAAATAACAATTATGAAAAAATGAAAAATATTAAAAACAAAATAAAAAAAATGTAAAATATCAATTCAAAATTTTTGATAGAAAAGAAATAAATGATTAAAAGTAAAAATAAAATGACACAAATTATTATTTATAATTAATAGGAAAAAATATATATTTGCCTCCCCCCAACAGTCAAGCATGACCTTAATCGAAAAGAGAGGGAACAGACCGGCCTATATGCAAATGATAAAAAATGTTTATATTTTCTAAAAGTGTGAAAGTGTGCAGTTTCATTATTCTAAATTAAGCAGTTCACAGAATCTTTAAACAAAAACGATCCTTTAATAAATTTTTATCTAAAATTTTTTTAAGATAACAAATTAAAAAAATAACAACTATAGTAAAATTCCCGAGTAGCGTACGAGTTGGTGCGACACATTTTATGTTAGGCCGTCATGGATTTCCAATAAAAAATAAATTATTAAAAAATTATATTAATTTCTAGGTTTAAAATAAAAAAATTGAAAGACATAAATTTAAATTTGCATTAAATAATAGAATTAAAATTATTTTACAATGAGTTACAAAAGCGTTATTGCAGGGCTGACGCATTCTTTTTTTTGTTAAAATTATGAAATTTCTACGAATTTGTTAATTTCATGATTAATTAAATAAACAAATCGACAAAGCAATTCGAAGTGGAGGAGAAAATTCATTTATTGTTACACCCACTCAAAAAATAATGGTGTAAATTTAAAAAAAAAATTGTATATATAAAGATACAAGATTCATAACCTAATGTAAAACAATCAAAAATGATTTATCTCTAAAAAATATTCTAAACCCCGTAAAATTAATAAAATTAAAGAAAATCATTTTGAATATGTAATTTAATATGCATTCTTTTAACAAAAAAATATTTAACTTTTAGAAAAAGGCATCAGAAGAAATATGGAATAAAAATATCAAAGGAATTTCTTTAGGTTGGCATAGGACAAAAAAGTAAACAAAAATTGCAGACTACATATAAAGGTAAAATTTAATTATAAAACATTGTCAAATCAAAGATATTGCTTAAACGCCAATAAAAATGGCATAAATAAAAGATGGTAATATTTATGTATTTATAAAACTTAATATAATCAAGTATTTAATAATATAAATTTAAGGAAAAATCAAAATGAATGTAACCAGATTATTCTAATCTAATGTAAAAGCAAAGTATCAAAAAGCCAAATTATTAGGCATGCAAAACTATAAATAATTAAATCAGTGACATAAGTAACAAAAAAAATTCCCCAAGGTAGAACTTATGTTGAATTAAAAAAATATCGAAGAAGCAGTATGGCACCTTCGATTTTTAACAATAAGTTGCTCATAAATTATGAAGCAATAAAAAAATATTTAGAGTGAAATATTAATGCAAGGAAATAAATTTAAAAAATCTCGTAAACTGAAAGCAGCCGAGAACTGCATAACTAACTTCAAGTTTAAAAAACAAATGAATGCATTAACAAAACTAATAGAAACTTACATAAACAAAAACTTCACTAAAATATTTATTTTAACAATGTTTAAGTTTAAAATAAGACAGCTTACAATACAAATAATTTAATTATCTGGTACACATTGCTGCTTTTATTAATGGGATCCCGAAGAACAAAACGATCACAGTTAACGTGGTGGCTCCACTTATCCAACGAACAGTTCCTAATCCAACGATAACACTTCCAAAGATATAACCCAAAAAGTAAAAATTATTAAAACTTTAAAAATAAGAAACTTTAAAAGCTCAAAGTTTATCATTTAAAACTTAAAAAATAATCATTAAGTCATCTTACAATGAATCCGATGTAAACGATATTTATTTACAGTAAAACTACATTAAATAAACTGAGTAGTAGAAGAATAAAAAATGATCAAGAATTTCAATAAAAATTAAAAAAATCTCCAATCTCGATAACGATCTTACCTTTTGCTTATAATTAAATTAAAATTTTACTTTTTTTAGAAGAAGAGCTAAAAGATTACAAAAGAATATCAACGACCATTGCGATTCAGGGACCTCAATTCAACTTTTTTCAAACTAAGAATGCGCGTCTCTTTAAGACATAATAGGAGCAAAAGTCGAAGTGATAAAAGGAGAAAAATTTGAAATAAACATTTAAAATATTGGACTTGACAGCTATTGATATATCAAACACACGTATTTTAGGCAACATCGATAACGAATTTTAATTAAAAAATTAGTTTCTTAATTGAAGTGAATAAATGCTTTCATGACAAATAAATATCTAATCCTTGAAAAATTGGCAGGCTAATACATTTAAAATTCTTGTCTTAATAAACAAAACCAAGAAGGATAAAATGCAATTTTGCAAATGCCGCGAAAATAATAAATTGCAAAACAACACAAGGGCTGTTCTCGCCAAAGAAGAATGCAGACCGCGATGGAAGAATGGATGATTATGATCAATTTCCATAAATAAAAGAAGTATTATGGAAACTTTAACCCTAAACAATAATTTAAAATATCTATATAAAATAATAAAAATAAAAAGTGAATTGGAATTATAGTAAAATGTTGTATTTCTTTAATATAAACGTCTTTTTCCTAATCTTTATTATGTAATTATTATTTTTCTTATAAAATTGATATTATTTTAATTGTTAATAGGTAACTACCACGTAATTATATTGGGTAAATACTTATTTGGTTTTAGCAAATTCGCTAATTTGATAATTTTTAAACTTTTTTTAAACATTTAGGGTTAACAATTTAAGACAAATTAATGATTTAATTCAAAAATATTTTTGTTGGCAAATGAAATTATTTAGCTTAAAATTAGTTGGTCATATTTAAACAAATCGTTTAAATTTTTTTTCTTTTAAAAACCCAAACTACGTAGTTCAAAAACAAAATCTGGGCTATCTTGATTATTAAAACATAATTTATTTTTTTAATATAATTATGTTTGTAGGAAAATTTTTTTATACAAATTTTATTTTTATTTTTTGTATAAATTGGTATATATATTTTATAAATTAGGCTTTGTTTCCATTGACAATTGTTTTATGCATATAATTTATAATAGTTTAGAGTTTTAATTAACATATCTTTTTAAAAAAATGAAAAAACAATTTATTATTTGAAAGGACTCCGAGTAAAGTTTTTTCTCAAATAGCACTCTTTTGTTATTTATATATTTAATAATTTAATATAGGAAGAAAATCAAATACATTTTTAATATTATCACATTTGTTAGTCAATGATTGTTGTACAAAATACTCTCATAAAATAATTTGAATTCTTCTTTATAAATCTTTAAATATAAATTATAAGTTTTTTATTTTACTTAAGATAATTGCAATATTAATGTAAATTGGATGCAACCAAATACATTTATTATCTGATTAATCGATTCTAGCCCACATCTTCGAGCGCAACCATGCCACAAAAGTATTATTAAAAATGAAAATTTAGATAATGAAAAAGCCTAGAAACAGCTTAAAAGCGAAGCCCCCCACCCAACAACAATGATAGCGCTTTGGCCTCCATCACGTCTAGTTAATTATGCTTTAAAACTATTAATTTTAAAATTAAAACACTATTTAATTGCAATTCACGAGTTGTAAATAAGCAAAATCACTTGCGTATACAGACTGCTGGTTCATCAATCAAAAAATAAAATAACAATATATAACATAAAATAAAGAAAGTTAGCAAAAATACCTAATTGTTTCTTAATTTAATTTATGTGTGAAAAAATAAAATTAATTTACTTTTCAGAATTAAGACGGAATAACAGACATCAAACATATTTTACACTATAATACAACCTGATTCAAATTACAATATGTAATAAATTTAATTCCAAAGTTAAACTTAAACAACATATTTAATATAAAGCAAATATTTAATATAAAGTAATTAATATTTCACTACAGCAAAACTAAATTTTAAAGGGTATATATTACGTGAGAACTAAAATATCTGATGCAGGCTGCCAGACTTCTATGTGCACGAATTACCTTTTAATATAAATAAAAATTGACGAGAAACATTAAATAAAGTACAATACCCCAGCAAACAAAAATTGAGTAAAATATCTTTGAGAAAATTTCTAAATAAAAAACAATATTCAAACCAAAAAATTATAAAGTCAGCTTGATCTATCAAATTTGATAAAATAAAAATGCATTCACATTTTCAATTAATTGGAATAAAAAATTAAAAAGTAACTGAAAAATTCTTTATTTTTTTTATAAAATCTAAAAAGTGTGACTAAAACTGTGCTTCTCGCAAATCTGCTAAAAACTGACTCCTACATAAACTCGAGAAGATGACAAGGCAAAGCTATTGACTTGTATTGAAATCTCTGAATTTGGTTTTAAAAAAGGCTACGGCCGCACATCCGCCGCACCTCGGCATACAAATTATTAATTATTATTATCGTAATGAAATTAAGCATAATTAAAAATATCGAAAGCATTTATGTAATTTAAAGCCATTAAAATTAATTGTTCCACAAACTTATGTTTAAGCATAATGACATACGTCTTAGTTTAAATGCAAATACACAATTAAAAGATTTTAAACCACGTTTTTAAATTTGCTAAAATTGGCCAAGTGTCATTTTTGCGCGACGCCATTTCTGGGGCATACCTATACTCACCAGAGAAGGCATAAAATGGACACCACTAAAAATCATTGGAATTCGAAATTACGAAATTAAAAATTAATAATTTTGCATCAGAAATTACACTTTTGCAAAAATTACAATGCTAAAATAAAAAGATGACGACGTAATTAAATAGTAAGGTGTTTAGATAAGAACTTAAAATGCGTGTTTAATTACAAAATCAAACAAAATTATAGATTTCTTATGAAAATTGAATATATTAAGCAACGATCATATATATATACTGGCATTGAGTTACGTGGACAGATGAGCTAAGCTTTTGGCGATAGTTTATATGCTACAACCAAGTGAAATGCCATCCGTATTGGAACGCTTTTCAATGTCAAGAATTTTGCCATCCAATGATTAAAAATATATTAATGTTAAATAAACCAAAATTTAGCTTGAAAAATTCTTTCAAATTAAAAAAATCTTTCAATAAAAGTTATATTTATTACATTTATAAAATTTAAGGCTTTAAGCAAAAAATTCACAAATAATATGTATTTACCTGTGATGTACTAAAATAAAAACTTATTAAAATCTATTTACAAATAAATATTCTTAAGCTATATTTATTTAAATTTTTATGTTTCAAAAATTGAATGAGTTTGCAAGATTTTCTTATTTTTTCAAAATAAAAATTTAAATGCTAAAACAAAGAATAATGCCACTCTAATTTGGTTTATTTAAAGCGCACAAAAAAATATTCGGCAAACCAAAAATTTAAAATAAGATTTAACAAAATATATTTTCGTGTAACTATAAAAAATGCCAACATCGGGCATAAAAAATAATTCAAATTCATATTAACAGTAAAAAGCAAATCTAATCAAATACACAACTATGGTTGTAAGTTTTTTTACATTCTTTTCACCATAAAAAATTATAATGAATTTTAAATTTTACATATAACTTTTTTAATTCTCATTAAATCTTATCCAGCATTATAATTATATTTAAAATAGTCATTTTTAATGGCAAATATGTCGCCATAATTGGAATCATTCATCATTTCTTAAATTACTAATAGAATATCACGCAACTTCATTAATTAAATAAAAACCAACTACCTTCATTTATGTTTTTATTATTTGTTTTCAATAGGAGGCGAGGGATGGTGAATCACCTTTTTAAAGGCGGAGTCGAGGACCATCAGTCAATTAATATCATACATATAAAACTTAAAAAATATACATTAAATTTTATAATATCAAAAAGTGAAAAACATATGCTACAAATCCATCTGGAAGAAACAATTTTTTAACCTAATAATGGCCACTCAACAAAACAGCAACAAATTTTAAGAAATATAAAAAAACTACTCAATAAACTAAATTATATAATTTGGCGCGCGTGTCGCTAGAAATAACAGAAAGGCGATAAGCCAATGTACATTATACGAAATTGTATAAATAAAATAAAATAATAAATATTTAAACAAATTATGTTTAAAAATATAATAGAATATATTGCTTAATAATAAAACGAGATAATAAAAATTTTCAATTATTATGGTTTTTAGACGAATTGATTGAAAAATTTTATCAACAAATAAATTAATAAAGACACAAAACCATGCTTTAACATTATTAATAAAGCAAATTTGAATGTAATGAGAAAATAAAATTCCTAAAATACCAATTGATCTAATCGTTTATCAAAAATGTTAAACCCTGCAAAAATTTTTTATCATTTTTACAATAATATAAAAGCGAATTAAACAAAATAAACCTAAAAAATGAAACAAATTAAATTCATAGGAAATATGCAAAACATGGACATACACCATTCTCCTAATTACGGGCAATGAAATAAAGATTTAAAACAACTTTGAAAAACCTTTATTAAATCAAAAAGCAATAAAAAATAAATTGTAACTAAAAAATTCAAAGGTTTTGAATAACGAATTGACAAAACATACCTATTAGCTAAATAATTTGTAACCTTTTAATTGTTTAAATTTGTATCTATACTAAATGTGAAGAATTAATATATTCAAACTTTTAAAAAAATTCCAATCAACATTTTTGAGATATAAAACTTACAAGTATAAAATTTATTGGATTGTGAAATTTAAATATTATTATAACACTGTTAATTAAATTCAATAAATAAACGGAATGAAAATTTGCAAGTGTAATCAATCGAACGCAAAGACAAAATATTCCATCTGCTGGTGAAAACATAATCAATAAATCAGATATAATCCTGAAATAAATAAGCCACTGTGACACGAAACCAGAGGTTTTTCACATTTATTTATAAAATATAAAAAAATGAAAAAACTAAGATTTCTACAATAATTCCTAATGGCGATAAAATAAACAATATAAAGTATAATATGATGCAAATAAGTGATAATTTATTGATGAGAAGAACTAAAACAAATTAAAAGTTATTAAAAAACATTATATTTACAACTATATAAAAAGAAAAGTAAAGGCAATAAATTAAAAAGCATTTAAAATACCCAAAAACGCACTGAAATCACTTTGTAACTTTTAAATTCAAAAAACCAATATTTATAATTTTTAAGAAAGATTAAGAGAAAATGAATGATAAATAAATAAGAAAATTAATAAGTAATTTATTTTAAACGATATCCACTTATTTAATTGTTAAATAGAATGATATTAAAAAGTTTTAAGGATTTCGCAAACGATCAAAGGATTAACAACAATAATTAACACGCCGATTATTGCGCAACACCGTAGATAAGTTAATTGTTTTTTTCGAAAACTCTGGTGTATAATTAGCAAATGTTGATTTAAAGTTCGTGCTAACTTAAAAAAGTTATATGAATGCCAGAGGCTCTTTCCTCACGCAGGGTACTAATTAACAAAGCAAATTTGCTTTCTCATCAGAGACAAGAACAAAGACTCTTGCGCGTCCGGCCACCCTACCACAATTTTGGTATTTAGGTGTTCAAAAAAAATATTAAAAATTAAATGTGAACAAGTTCCAGCCGGCAATTAAATCGTAAATGTATTTTGAGATAAAACATAACATAACAAAAAGCCAATTTCGTTGATCATTGGTGGCTCAGAGGTGGTCAAAAAAATGTACTAAAAATTAAATGTAAATCTGGTTCGACAATATTTTACCCGAATTATTCAACGATTAATAGATTAATGCAAATTAATATATTTATTCTATTTTATATTATCAAAAAATATTTTTTTATTCAACACGATTTTGTGTTACTATTTTGCCGTCCATTGTGCAGACGACAAAAAATAGAGGCTCAGCGCGCAGCGACTAAAAGAAAGTTCGACCGCAACCGTAAATTAATTTTGAAAAAGTTTAAAAAAAATTTTTTTAATTAAAAAAGATTATTAATATACAAAATGCATAAATAGTTAGTAAACTAAATTCCTTTCAGGTCTTCAAATCCATAAAATAATCTAATCATGTATGTGCCCGAACGTTTTTTTCAAGCTGTTGTTGTAGTATTAATATCATTATTTTAAAATAATTTTTTCGTGATTAGCAAGTCGAATCGATTAGTTATATATAAATTTAACTCTAGGCTCGAATTTGGTTTTGTTTTATTAGCTATTAGATGTAAAATATAATCTCGTAGCAAGTTTTGTTTGGAAATTTTATTCCAGGCTTTCATCCCTAATATGATCAACGCCGTCGGGAGAGCTTTTTTATGCAATAATTTTTCATATTGATTTTATAGTAGTTATGCCATAATAGTTTTCTTATTTGTAAAATTTTAAACACGAACTAACATTTGTAGCAATACTTCTTTATAAGATTAATCATTACCATCATAGGTCATATGACATTCAGTTTTCCCGCAAAAACTTATTTTATAATATTTCCATATTTATAAGAACTTTTCTGGACCCAGTTACCCGTAAGCTTTAATTTCAATTATGCATTAATTAGACATAACTATTTTTTTAATAAATCTTTATATATAAAATATTTTTAATGCTATCGGTGAGGTCAATTTCAAAACATCTCTTTAGACTTTTGTTATTGCTCATGAGTAAATTTTATTTATTGAATTTATTTTTTATAAACCCCACAGATTTAACAGCCAAATACAATACATTCAAAAGAAGCTGTACCCGAAAAATATCTTCAGTCCTATGTATCTTTATAAAAATATTTCATATAAGATTTTAAACAAATAAATGCATTTAAAAAATGAATGTTTTTGGCTAATAAATCGTGTGGCACTGTCCTTTGAATTTGATTAGAAAATGTTTTAATTTAAATCAAAAATAATTACAAACCATATGGCAATGATTTAAATTTATTAAAGTAAATGCTACATTTTTATTTGTGAATTGCAAAATCTCAATAAAAAAATTTATATTTTGACTAGCTGATCCTCAAGATAAGATTGGAAAGCGATTTACTATTTTTTAATGCTGATATAAACCGAATTGAGATACTCATTAATTTAAACGCCATTTTTTGATAATAAAAAAAACATTTATATTAATGTTTTTTGTAACAAGTGAAAAAAAATTGGTACGAGAAAAAGTTAACGATAAAATCAATAAACATAATTTATTACGGCCGTTTAAATCAAATATCAAAAACTATAAATAATATGTATTATTCGTTATTAAAGAAAGTTACCAATGAAAGAAACCACAATTTTTTAGTATTATAAAGCGTTAAAAAATGATACTTTAAAATGGAGAATGGCTTTGACTTTGATAGATTCTATCTGTCAAGGATTTAAACAATTCATTAATGATTATAAGATGCACATTTACATAAAACACCATTTTTTAAACAAAAATTCTTCAAAAAAAACATATTTTTTACCGGCAACCAAGGAATCTAAACGATGTTTTATTTGATTATGTAGCAAAAAGAAAAGTTAAATATATGAAAGCAATGGAAAACTGAATCAAAGGTTAGAATTTTCAAAAATCGAAAACAGCGAAATTTAAAAAAAAATTAAGTATACGCAGAATGAAAGTCGTTATTTTTAATTCAATAAACTTAACTAAAATAGACAATTAATAAGCAATTAATGCTTTTATAAATTTTTTATCAAATTTATTAAAAAAACTATATTTTAATCAAAAAATACAATTTTCGCTGATGGGCCGGCCAATCACCGATATTCGTCAGGTCTTTTTTTGCATTTTCTTTAAAAAATAACATTCTTTTTGAAAATACAGATATCTATGCCATTACGAATGAGCTTGACGCGTCGTTGTGTTTGGATATTAAACTTCGTATGAAAGCAATTTCTAGACAAAAAAATTTAAATTAAATCTCAAAATAGTAACTAAAATTTAAACAGCTGAGCCTAATTTGTATAAAAGAAATATTACTAACAAATGGAACTAATAAATTTAAGTCTAATTAATATTAAATGATGAAATGAAATAAATATTCTCAAATAATAAACCTGTGTTATATAATGAATTTTAATTACTGCAAAAAATAAATTAATAGTCGTTTCAGAAAACAAACATCATAAATTATTGCTATGGCTCCATGATAATTCTCTGAAGAAAATATATTAAATGCTGATTTCAAAAAATTGTTATAAGAGAAATAACAGAATAAGTGTTTACATAAAATTATTAAATTAAATGCGACTTGTTTATGTAAAATACTTTTTAATGAAAAATTTTGCAATGCCAAATTATAATTCCATAAATAACACTTAGACTTGCCCATCGATAACGCCGGTAAAGTAGTTTGAGATCGCTCCAATGACCTTACGTTGCTAAATATTATTCACATATTTTTCATAAAGTTTATTCCCTATTATAAATAATTTGGTCGTAGTAATTAAAAATTACAATTGCCATTTAAATTAGTTTAATGATTGAACGGCGTAGAAATAATCACTTTGACCTTGCCAAATGACCATTTTTTCCATTTTTGTTTTTAAATTAGCAATTCTTTAATTTTTAAAGAAACAAAATAAAAATAAAAAATTTTTAGCACATTTTAAACTTATCATAATTCGATCACAATTTTTTACTATTTTTATATTTTGGTATTTATTACTTTGATGATAGCAAAAATTAATTTTTGTTTTCTCTGGAATTTTTTTTCCCCAAAGGCATGCATATCATTTGGTTGACATTGTCTTCGGTGATTACTCCGCATTCCCACGACATTTTGTCTGTTTTGCACTGACTATAAACGGCGAGAATCACCATGAGATTGCTGATCGTTTGGTTACGAGTCGCCACTGGTTATTTCTCAATAAAATTTTGTGGAATACATTAATTTTAAATGTGTTTTAAAAATATTAATGATCTAAAAATAATTTATTGTTAATTGCTGTTTACCCATTATACTTACCAGAGGCCTAAGATTTATTTTATTTACAATTTCGGGATTAGTTTAAAAAATTTTAAAATCATATGAGTATTTTAAGGTTTAACTTTTTTTTGTCATTAATTTACTTCAACATTTTTATATATGAAGATTCAATAAAATTTACATTGCTATTTGAGACTGAGTACAGAGAAAGAAATATTTTTGTTCCATTCTTATGGTGACAGTTTATCACAATTTGAATTAAATTTATTATTTCTTTAATATTTAAATTTTTTGTCCCACAAAATTACTTTTTCTGTAAAATCATTGGCGCTGTAAAATTTAATATTTTTTTTATTAACCCTGCTAAGTGTTTTAAAAGATTCCTTCAATTTTTATTTATTAAAGGTATTAAAATCTTTTCATTGATTTTGAATATTTATTTACCCAATAATTTTAAATTTATTTTTTGTATAGTAGTGATACTACGCTGTCTGGCGTTGTTTATGACCTCTCTTTCAAGTTCGTTATATATAGTACAGTTATGTCGCAGCGATTATAAAGCAGGAAAGTATATAAACAGGTCTCTTTTGAAGTCAATTTACATAATTTTTCTCAATCTTTTTAAAAACTAACATTTTATTCATTTTTTTACCTTAAATAATCTTGTGTATTCGATTAATTGTTTTATCTTCAAATATTTGCATCGCGAACTGAGCCAGTTGTGCTTCACGCCCGCGGATTTTGATTCATTTTCAAGTTATTGATTTCCAGCCAAGATAGTTATTTAATCTTTATCACTTGACGTCACACTGCCCTCATGCATAGAAATTTTAAGATTTCTTATTAAGTATTTTATATTTTAATGTTTAATTAATTTGCTATAGGTTTTGAACATGTATACGAATATTATAAAAGAATACCACAAATATAACCATCAATGTTAATTACCGTGGAGAATGAGAAAAAGTACTTAGTTGATATGCGATGAGAACCGTCTATAGTATTTTTTGAGTGTTAAGAATTTTTTAAATATATAACATGATCTCTCTATTAAGTCAATGTTCGTTTGTTATATTTAAACTTAAAAGTTATTTATGGACATTACAATTTTTAGCATAATAAGCTTTTTCTCTAAATTTAACWGAACTRTTTACATAATAATTAAAAMCCCAAACAGCAAACGGTGTGTCGGCAATCGAGGCAGGCACCTTTTATTTAAAACATAAATTTAAAATTRTTAATATTTGACGTCGCCTTTAACAGAATTGTTATTTTGCGAAGTTGTGAAAATTTGGTTAAAATCCATAGACATGTAGTTTAAAAAAGATTTATTAAAATAGAAATAGCAATTAAAGTCAATTGAATATAATACCGAATTTTATTTATTTTTTTATACAATGAACGACTAAATAAGTAATTATGTGTGCAAATACTCTTAATAGAATAATTTATTGTTGTTCTTAAGTGATGATATGGCAGTTTTACTAATGCAAATATTTTTTAAAAAAATATAAAAATTTAATCAGTCACAAATCTTACTAAGATTGAGCTGATAAGAAAGTTTAATTTGTAAAAATTTAAATCATTAAATAGCTAAGTAGAGAAAAAATACAAATTAATACGAAAGATAAGAAAAATTAATACACGTAATTTTTATATAAAAGTTTAAAACACCCATAATTTCTAAAATATTATTTGTTTTACATAAAAAACTATTAAAAAAAACTTAAATTCATTTTATAATGGTTTCAAATCTTACCAAAATTTTTATATTCATTCTAAAGTTATTTCTATATATTTGGAATTTTACAAGAAGTTTATCCAGAAAGCCATTATAATAATTTATTAAAAAAAGAATAGTAGTTTTATGGAAAGAGTAAACTGTACAACCATAAAACTAAATAATAAATAATTTATAATAAACTAAAAGAAAATACAAATTGACCCGAGCCCAAATCACAAGGATTGGTTCAGTTCTGCGGTCAAGGCGCTAAAATGGTCCATAATCTTTTATTAAATTTAAATTTTTTATTCGTTTTTTATTCATTACTGTTTATTTTTTGAACTGAACTCGGCGGACATGAGGGCATCCCTAGAACGGCAATTTTAATATAACTATAGATGACTTTATAAGGAGCCATTTAATCGAAAATTGACAAAAACAAATTATAGCAGTACATTGCTTTATCCTTGAATATTATTTAAAATTAATTAGGTATGTAATAAAGTTATAAATAATAAATAAACTAGAACATATTTTGTATAAAGATTGCTTTATTTAAGTGTTATTTTTGTTTGGTTTTATTTAATGTCTAATTATTTAAAATATATTAATTATTACAATATTCTCTTTGCCCGGATTCTCCTTGCGTGCGCAAGTCCGAAAACTCTCCAGGCATGTGAATCCGGCTCTTATAATAATCACTTTTCTGATATCATTGTATGATATTTTATTAGTTACTTTATTTATTCCTTTATATTTGTTTTTGAGTACTATTATTTAAAATATAGTCAGCATTTATTAAATATTTAAATTTAATGAAGTATGGGTTTACACCTTACTGAAGCCATCGCTCTAACAACCGTTTCCATGAATGGGAAAGACCGCGCGCCCTGCCAAAAAAGGGAGATTCTGGCAGAGGCATTTTTTATAAAATGCATAAAAGGTACATGTATAATATAACGTATTTGAACAACGTAAAAATAAATGAGTTTTATAATTTTTTAAATAACAAAGATTATGTTTAATAAATAAAAGCAATTTAATAAATATTACTACCTCAATACATATACTATTTTCACTTACAAATGTATACACACCGAAAATAATAAATGTACTTATTTTTAAAATATCGGCTAATAAAAGGCTTAATAAAAGTGCAAATAAATTAAATAATCATTGAATAAAGATATTTATATTTATATTCATTGGTAACAATTTACTCTGCCAAAATTAATGTTGGTGATAAATTTCTCTATTAATTCAGCAAGGAAAAGTGCATTTAATATCTGTATATATTTTTAATTTGAAGAATTAGCAAAACTCAATGATTTAAAATTTAAATTTCCTTATTTTTTAATTCAGTTTTTATTCTGCTTGTTTTCGACATCAAACTAAAAAAAGAAGTTAAAATCTATAAACAAAATAAAATGCCTATCTTCTTAGTTTATCTTAAATTAAAGTAAACCAATTTCAAAATAACAAAATGTGGATAAAATAAAATATAAGCTAAAAATAAATGAAACACAATTATTGATCGACGAAACATGACTAATGTGATGCACATAAAAAGGGCATTAATAAAATAATATTAAAAGGTTAGCAAACGCTGACAGAAATGTTAAAATGTCTAAACGAAAGGACCGTATAAAACCCAGAAAATAAATAACATTAAACTAATTATCAAAAATGAATAACAAAAACTAATTTTTGATACTTGTACTTTCATGGAATATTGAGGAAACATTTATCGACATCGAGAAATAAATTATTTTAATATGTATGAAAGTACATGCTAAATTATAAAGAAATGGATAATGGATCCCTTTTTAAGATACATAATATTTAACCATAAAAAATTATATAAACATTTTTAATAATAACGCCAAACACGACCGAAAACAAAGCAAATAATATAAAAATTTTAGCTAAAATAAAATGATTTCATGGATTTTCTCTTTTTGATCTGTTTTTATCTGCTTCCATTCGACAGGAACCGACAAACTCAACTTCTCGTGACTGTCAACTTGCAGACAGCTCACCCTAATGAAAACCATACATCTACAATTCTGCAAAGGGTGTTACCCTACAGTACACCAAATGACCTTGTCAAGGCTATTTACATGGATCCACATCTTATAAAAATCTTAAAAACGTTTAACAATAATTAAAAATTATTAAATACAAAAACATGTTGTTCTTTAATTTAAAAATTTGAAAATATTATCAACAAATTAAACTAATTAAATACTACACGTTATATTATGCTGTTGGCCAATCAAATTTGTTAAACTTAAACATATAATTAAGCTCTAACAATAAAAACAATGCATAGTTTAAAGTAGTAAATTTCATATTATTGAAGCGATAAGTCCGTGAACATGCCAACAATAAAATTTTAAAATACTAAGTAAAAAATTAGAAATTTACATAATACAAACTGAATATGATGCTCTTTAGCTATTTTAAACACCTAATTACAAAAACCTAACAAAAATATTTCATCTAATAAAAAAGCGACAGATCTTTATTTCTTTCAATAAAAATGATTAGTAATGTAAATATAACATTTAAAAACCCTATCAAAATAAAACATTTAATACATGCCTTCGCACTATTATTCAACAATGAGCGCACGACTCCATTGGGCTTAACCTCATATGAAAACATAGACTGAATTAATATTTAAAAAATTAAGAAATAATTTAAATTATATAATATATGAAATATAAGAAATATTAAAATAAAAACAATAATTTAAAAATAAGATAAATGTAGAACAAAATATCAATATATTAATAATTTTATTAAAACTGCAAAAAAAATATTAATTTTTTGTTAATTTTTTTTTGTTCAAATTAAAAAACTTACTAATTTATTTTAATAACCGGAATGAAGTAAGGTTGAAACCTTAACACCGTCCCGACCCCGATAAATGAAACCGCTCAAAACTTTTTCTTGTAAACAATTGGCAACGAAACATTGTTGGACTTTTTGCGAACAATGCATAATGATTAGTTTGGCAAATTACAAAAAAACACAAAAATGTTGTTCAAGTAAAGTTTTTGGCATTGTAGTCATTCGACAAGCTGCAGAGAGAATGACCGAACCGTTGTACCTGGCTCACTCATTGGTTCAAATCTGCCATCCCCGCACCCAAACCGTTATACCTGGCACAATCAACGGTTTAAACTGCCATCCCCGCACCCAAACCGTTGTACCTGGCACAATCAACGGTTCAAAACTGCCATCCCCGCACCCAAACCGTTGTACCTGGCACAATCAACGGTTTAAACTGCCATCCCCGCACCCCGAACCGTTGTACCTGGCACAATCAACGGTTCAAAACTGCCATCCCCGCACCCCAAACCGTTGTACCTGGCACAATCAACGGTTCAAATCTGCCATCCCCGCACCCAAACCGTTATACCTGGCACAATCAACGGTTTAAACTGCCATCCCCGCACCCAAACCGTTGTACCTAGCACAATCAACGGTTCAAAACTGCCATCCCCGCACCCAAACCGTTGTACCTGGCACAATCAACGGTTTAAACTGCCATCCCCGCACCCAAACCTTATTTGAATTTTACTTCACTGATTCTATTTAATTTTAAAATTTTTTTTATTAATAATATTCGGTCTGATTCAATAAAATTTGTTTAGATTAACTGACTTTTCCATCAAAAATATAATTCGGATCCTTTTTAAATAATATTATCTTTAAAATGTGGTTTAATGATTGGAATTAAAAATTTGTATTTATTATTTAATTAAGTTTGCAGTTTTTAATATTTAGGTTGTGTCATAATTTCTGTCCCCTCTGTTTTGTGAACAAAAATGAATGTACACTGCGGACTAATTTGGGCATTATCAATCTTGGCAACCTCATGTCCAGGAAAACAATCGGGATGAACAAATGTTGTCGTCTCCGGACTCCCTTTCCATTCTTCATTGATTTTGCACAGACATCTTGTATGTTCAATAAGCGTTTTATTTATACATGCATTTTTTATTGTATTTCTTAAAACTATAATATTTTTAAAAAATTATGGGGTTTCAAAAATTTTATTTAACAATTCCGTTTATTAATTTTACCTATATTCGCATTAATTTGATTTTTTTATTACTTTATATTATTTATTGTTTAAAATTTTTTATTTGAATTTTGGTATCATTTGATTTGTAAATTTACAGTATAGAGAATTTTTTCAAATCTATTTAAACAGTAAATGCTACTATTTCTATTTGGGTGTATTAATTTGACATTATAAAACAACTTTGAATAATCCATTAGACGAATAATTTATGCTAAGCAAAAATTCTGAAAAATGTGCATACAAAACATTTCCATTCCAGCTTCTCGGTCAGATAACATGCATCGTGCAATAAAACACATTTTAAATCTGTTAATTTGTACATATTAAATGTTTCAAATATGAATTTTTTTAGCACTTTGTCATTGATATTTTAAATTTTATCATTTTGCTGAGTATACAATTTTTCTAAATAGAATCTGGAACGAATAATTTGGCATATTGATTAATTGTAACTGTTAATTTTATGATATAGTTTCATAATGAATCTTAAACTTTTTATTTTAAAACATAACGTGCTTCAAAAAAAATTCATCAACATTCAACAGTAAATATATTTATAAAATTAATTTAATAATTGATTGTAAAAGTTAAATATAGAGTTTACGACTTAAATTCCATAACTTTTTGCTACATTTATGTTTTGTCTACCAACATAGCATTCCGCTTGCGCTGCAACAAGTCCTTCTTCTAACTGTCGCGGATTTTGGTCCAAATCCGACATGCAACTTGACTACTTTTCTTTTTGACGTCGCGGATATTTATTTTGTGAGATTTTGTTATTTGGACTAAAATGCTTAATTTAATTGACTTTTAAAAGTAACTTTAATATCTTGCTGCCAAAATTATTATATTTGTTATTCGCGTTATAAATAGAATTATTAAAATATTTTACATTTTTATAAAATTAAGGAGCCGCAAAAAAAAATAATTTGCTGTTGGCGTTCCTTTTTCGGGAAAAACTATTTGCATAATTAAAATTTAGTTAGAAAACGTATTTATTTTATATACGCTACCACATTGCAAACTCAAGATTTTTTTTCAAAGAATTAATTTAAAATATGTTCAGCGCACTTTGAGCTGACTGTCCTTACCGGTCTAAAGCTTCACTCTTGCTCAACAGTTGTTGTCTGTTTCAGAAGGCTGTTTAAACATTTTATTTCGGTTTGTTACTTTTTTCAATATAAATGAAATGGTTTTTTTTCCATTACAAATGACGAATGTTTTAAGTAATTATTTAGGTTTAATAATTTCTATTTTTTTCAGTGTAAAAATTCCATTTATAACTAATTTTTAATTTTATTGCTGTAAATAATTATTTTGATATCGAGAAGCTTAGTACTTTTATCGGTTAATAATTTTAGTTTTAAGCTAAATAAAACCATTTTGGACTTTTAATTTTATTTAAGTATTGAACATGAAAACCTAACATATTATTATTGGTGGGATGAACCATTGATTTATCTTAATTTGTTGACTATTTGATTTACGTCAAACCAATAAATTTTGCAAATGTCCTTTTCAGCCCAAAAATTTAAATTTAAATTAATAATGTTTTTCATTCAGTATTTAAACTTTACTTAAATTTTATTTAAAGAAAACTTTTTATGAAGTTTCTGTTAACATTTGTCGTCAGTGATGTAATTTCCTTTTATATTTTTTTTTGAGAAATTTAGACGGGCTTCAGTTACATTTCTAATTAAATCAATAGATTGTGTTTAATCAAAATATTCATTATTTGTAAGCTGAGAATAATTTTCAAACTAAATTCGTAAATACATTTATATAAATTAATGTTGATAAGATAACCCTTGCTTTTATAATAACGATTTTCAAATATAGCAAAATCAAATATTAAAAAACATCGAGTTTTAGGAGTGCATTTTTGGGTAACAAAAAAAAAGGTTGGTCTTAAGATGCACATCTTGTTTTATGGCGTTTTTTGTCTTGAACAAAACATTAGACAGTTATTTAATCGGTTTAAAATTTTTCTTAACCGATTAACTGACGTTATATGTTTGTTTGTTATTAGATCTTAAATTTTTTTAGACTATTTTCAATGTTTAAGGTTCATTTTTTGCGTTTACTGACTAAAAAATAAAGGAAATGAGACGCAAAAATCAAAATAGATTGAGTTTGTTGCAGGAGGCCATGTCCATTGAATGAAGATGCTGTGAACTCCCCTCCCCCACTCCCGAAAAAATCGATGAAATGGTTTGTCTGTCTGTGTGACGATTACCACTCAAATTCAACAAGAAAAGACCCGCGAATCCATCAATCGATTCGGAAACATGGTTATTGACGAAGAAGGTGATTAAATATCCAAATTAATACATCTATAAAAAATACGGTAATATAAAATTTAAAAATGCTAAAAAATATAAATGAAAAATATTATACACGCAAAAAATTCCGAATTCAAAATGGGTAGAAAAAGTCGAAATGAAAATTAAACCCCATAAAAAGGATTGCATGACTTGGATGAGATTATTAGTAAACTCGCTCTGAAACGAATAAAATCCTATTGCCAACTTAAATCTTAACGATATATAATAAAATCAAAAACTTTTATTCGAAATTCATTGATTTTTATGGCGGGGACTAACATATTAAATAATAAAGGAATATAATTCCCTATATTATAAGGTGGTGCTGTAATCCAAAATGATGGACGTTAACAACAATAAAAAGAAATGTATAAACACTACTATAAATTGTCTACATTACAATATCGACATAAACAATTTTCGTGGTTATCAGAACAAGCAAAAATACTGAATTATGATTTGTATATATCAATAAAATTTAAATAGTTAAGTGAAAATTACAATTTCATCAGGAAAAGGAAATGGATGACCAAAGTGCATAAAACTAAAAAATTATGGTAAATCATAAGTTAAAAAAAAATTGCTTAATCCAGAAAATGGAATATTAAAAATTCACCATAAGGTTTCTCAATATATTAAAATTTTAAAAACAGAAACTACTGCTTCTCTAAGATATCAATACAGTAAAATAGATTAAAAAATTTAATTAAATTTATTAACTATTACAAAAGAAGCATAAATTTTTTAGACTTACAGCTATTTTGAATATTTTTGCGGCAGAAAGGTTACATATGAAATTACCGTATCAATGTTTAAAAAAAAATTCTCAGATTAAACAACTCGACCTATAAAATTGATGAAGAGAACCAGTGATTTTGCATTAAAGTTATTTAATTTAATAGTCATGGACACATTGAAAATAAAAGAAAAAATATATTATATCAACAAATATTATGTACATACTTTAATATAAAACAGTAAAAAATATGCGACGTATCTTAATTCATAAATAATGCATTTAAAATCGAAGTTAAATTGAAAAGTTTGAGATTTATTACAACAAGAAAAATAATGAATTAATGCGCCATATAAAATTTTTAAGTTAAAAATAATTACTCCATTACTAAACACACCAACTTAATAATTAATTTAATATACCCTTAAACATTGAGGAAAATTTAAAAAAAATTATAAATTCGCTTGACGATGAAATAGTTGTGCACATTGTGAATTTTACCATAAACATTTAAACTAAAAATTTCTGTTTACATTATTAAGCAAAAATCAAACGTTTAAAATCGGTAAAAAAGTTAAAAATTAAATTATTAGTGAAATAAATAAATAAAAGTCGAAATATATGCAATGCTAATGCTCAATGCGTCACATTGGCTCTCACATCAACATCCTGTTCAAAAACCATTACTATTGTTTACTCCACATAGCCATGTCTAAACCCAAAACAGTGCTTTTATGATGCACAATGGCTGCACGCCTCAGAATAAGTAAGATTGCCGAAATAACTTTAATCAATTATTTCACAATTAAAGCTAACTAATGTAAAAACTTTAATGAGCATGAATCTAAAATATTACGGTTGTGTCTAGACGCTATCTATTTTTATAAACATATTGTGAAAAAATAATTAAATATTTCTAAATGGAGAAATATAAAGAACTTATAAATAAGGAATGCTTTTTACAAAATAAACTAATAAATAAATTCGAAATTCATTTTGTGAAGATGAGCATTATTAAAAAGGGTAATTGAATGAATGCATTTATTATATCTTTATACAGATGGATGTAATTTAACAAAAAAAAGAACTAATCAAAAGCATTTATACATTAAAACTTCAAGTTTATTTCAGTTCAAAATGCTCAAATAAACATTGAAGGTAACATTTTTTATAAATAAAATGCATTGGCTAATTTATCGCTTAGCTAAAAACAATATATTTATTATGTATTAAAAATTAAAAATATTAAATCAAAAGCATATGCCGAGTTACCTTTGATAAAAATGCGTTGAATTTTTAATATGAAATAAAACAACTAATTTATTATAATGTACTTTATTAACCATTTTGTGGAAATCATAGATTTGAATGTCTATAGCCTTACACAAACCACCAAAATAATATAATCGGTTTTAGAGCTTTTAAATTAATTTATCAAGCATTTGTGACGAGCATATTCATCGAGTTTGGAGTGATAATTGGCATGCAGACAAACCAATTCATCGACCGAGTAAAATTGTACTTGTAAATGTAAACAAATAAAATAATATTAATTGTTAAATAAGCAAACATCGCTAAAGCAGTTCTAAGAACATATTCTAAAGTGTATAAACACCAAATAAAAATAAATGTATTGTTTATGCAGATTCGAAAAATTTATAAGATACAAAATACAAGGGTAATTTTTTTAAATTAAAATAAATGTCAAATGTAAATTTTGAAGCCCACAGTAGACGATTAAAATCTAAAATAAATTTAAATTCAAAAAAATCATTACGTACATTTAATTTCGAAATAATAAATAAGGGAATAACTAAAAAGACAAAGTAATAAATATTAAAATACAAATTACGACTCTATTGACATGTCAGCTAATGCTCTAAAATGAATATAAAAACCGACATAATGAAAGCATAATAAACTAATGCACAATCATAGATTGTTATGGACAATAAAAGTAAATTAAAATGATAGAAGCAATTTTATTCTAATATTTTTGAAAGCCAGTTTCGTTTAATATTAATGAATATTTAATTATAAAAAATAAATCCAAAAAACTAAATTAAAATTTTTACACATTTAAACAGAACTTCAGAATTAAAGAACAATGCCCTCATCATGAAGGAAACTGCCCACAACAGCATTGCTCATCGTCAAATAAATGGCACCGCGTCGCTTATTTATGCATAAGAAATTCAAAAATATATTAGCATTAATAAAAATATTATTAAGATAAAATAATTTAACTGGGGTAAAAAAGGTAAATAATTAATTTTAAATAAAATTCTTACTTATACGGTGTAATGAGATGCTATTCAGTAACAAAAGGTACAAAGTCTGAGGCAATGTGCAAAATTAGAAACCAATAAACTAAATTTGAATAAACATGATTAAAAGTAAATATAGAAAATTGTCGCTTAAAGTAACTTTCAAAATAATTATTTTCATTAGAATGTAAATATAAATAATATAAAAGGGAATTTAAATATTTTAAACTATATGATATTTAAAAACTAGTAAAAAATTTATATAAAAAATTAATGATAAATCATTAATCATTACTGATTAGTATTTTGCAACTGTAATTAACACCAAATAATACATTTATTGTTAAGCAGATTCAAAAAATTCTCTACAATAGTTTATTATTTTGATGCTGATTATTTTATAATATAAGCCCACAATTAAACAAGCAAATATGATGAATAGAAACGCAACTGAAGCAAAGGAGAATATATGGCGGCTCATAAGAATCAGCCTACGAAGTTGAAAGCAAAGGTTTAGTCATCGGAAGATTACAAAAAGATGTAAACAAATTAAATATAAAATAACAATTTAAATTTATAAAAATAAATTTATATTAACAATGATAACACGGGACTAAACAAATGTTTAAATCCTTTTCTAAAAAAAGTACTCTTAAATATTGTAAATTAATTCGAATAAATAAGCTTTAAATCAAAAAATAATTTATCAAAACAAATCTTAATAAAAGATGACTAATATCCCATATTCTAAAAATAATGAATCTGGTTTGCCCATTCTCAAGAACTTGAGGCTCGAGAAGCCGATGGATGGTTCAACATCGAAGGATTTATGTTATCGTTTTCTTGATTCGACGCCGTTTGTTAAAATATTTAAAATATTGACGAAATAAAAAACATTATTCAAAAAAATGGGAACATTTAAAAATATCAAATAGATAATGACAAAAATTTAAAAATGTAAATGCTGAATTTCATAAGAAATTTAGCAAACGAGGCAATTTAGCAAAATGATTAATTCTCTGGGTTTGTTCGTTGAAGATATTTTACAAAATTTTATTACAAAATAAAATTATTATCAAAACAAAATAAGATTACAAATATTAATATCAAAAACATTGTTATGAAAATGAATATAAAAGAACAAGTCTACATATTCATCGATGCAATTGCCACTTGTTTTAAAGTTTAAATATATAATAACAACAAGTCAAATGTTTAAAAAAATTTCGATCAACCTGGACTAATAGATACTTAAAATTAAATTCTATTTAACAAAAGTTATTCGATAAAAGAAAAATAACAATGCTTTGAGTAAAAATGGCCAAAATACTAAAGAAACTCTTATTTTCGAATACAAATAAAGTTCTAGAAAAATTCCAAACAAAAAGTTCTAACAAAGTGTAAAGTTAGATTTAAAACTTTTTTGGTTATATGCCATTTGCCTGACACTAATTTTAACTATTTTTTTTAATTTTAAAAATATTTATATTTTCAAAATAAAAAAATAGTCTAATAAAATAATATATAAAAAGAAAAATTACAACGCAATTTTAAAAATAGAAAATTATCAAAATAAACATACATTTTAAAAACTCAATATTTGGCAAGGGGGATTATCAGTAAACTACAAGTGCAATAAAAAATGATACAAAATAATCATGCTGGAAAATTGTTGTGGAAACTAACATGGCGAAAGCAAAATTATTAATTAACCACTTTTTTGAACCAAAAAAATCTTTGGAGCCTGAAAGAATAAATAGTCGGGGAGAGCGGGTTGGCTTAAAAGCATTTAAAAATCTTGGATTTAATCACTCTTAACATAATATACAATAGTAAATTTACGAGAAAATTAGGTGAAAATTTAACTCAAAAATAATAACTAAAAACTAAAATTAAATCTACTGCATCATTTATTTAACTTTGCAAAAATGTGATTATTTATTTGATTCATCATGGAACCATAATTATATCTGCAAGCGAAGGTGGAAAAACGTGTTGCCCGAGTTTTTAGAGCATCACAAGAATCAGGCCGCACCGATAAACTTGAAATTCGGAATGTTTAGAGCAGAAAATAATAAATAATTAATAAAATAAAATAAAGTTATAAAATTCTAAAAAATCATAAACGGTATTTCAAGCCAAAAATTTAAAAAGCAGGTTTAGTGCTAACCAAAGAAGAACATTAACGAATAAAAAATATAATCAGGCAAATTTAAAGAAAATTCAAAAAAAAAAATTATTATAAAATGCTTAGCAAAGTACTAATTGTTTTCCAAAGTTTATAATTTAAAAACAACAAGATTAAATAAATAACATTTAGTCTACTAAAAAAAAATATGTTACCAAAAAAATAAAATATGCCAATAAAACGTTTCTAAATTTGCGAAAACAAACATTATCCGCATAAAATAATCGTTAACATTAACAGAAAAGCTACAACTTCATAACCGGCTTTTAAATGTATTTATAAATTATTAATAATATTCTAAGGTAAAGCCGTACTGGTTTCAACGCACAGACGTCTCTCGTACACTTTTCAAATATCAAAATCATATCATGTGTTAATATTGTTTTATATTATTTAAAAAAATCAAATTTTTGGAAATATCACCTGACTTAATAAAATGATAGGATTTTGTATTATACCTTTAGTGAGCAAAGAGAAGGGCGTTTTCAGCAGTAAGGGTGCAATTCAATGATTATTGTCAATAAAAAGTATTTCCAGTTTTTTCGTGCCACGCCAACGTAACCATCCATATGAACGCGGAACATACCCGACCTTCACAATTGTATCAATGTTTTTGATCAACTGGGGCCATTTTAAATAAATTATAAAGCTTACAATATTAATAGATTATCATCGCCTGCATTGATGAAAATTGGATCAGAAGAGCAAACCAATATTATAAAACAATAGCTTCTCAACTGATATAAGTTATATAAAATAAAAAAAAATTAGAATGTTTGCAAAATCAGATTTAATATTTGTTTACATCTTGTTCCATAAATAAGTGATAGCCTTAGGGACCAGTGCAATACAATCAAACAAAAATCCAAAAAATGTTGTAAAAATTTAAAATCTTATAAATAATTGCAATAAATTTAAAAATGTTCAAAGGTGAAGAGCAATATTATCAATTGCGCAGTAACGCGAGATCGAGAAAGTTTATATCAAATAAATGAATTGTTAAAAGAACTTAAATGACTAATAAACTTCAATGACAAAATGATAAGACAATGATTGTAACGAAATTTAAAAAATTACAAAAAATTTATATACAGAAAATAAACTATAAAATTCAAGGTTGCCAATACATTAAATAAGTAATCTTGCCAACACCTTAAAAAACCCAATCATATATTCTAAAATTTGAATACCGTATCATCTTTAGCGTTTTATTAACCTTCTGCAAGTGAGGGAGGATTAAAAGAAAGGAACAGAATTTTTATATTAGAATAAGCAAAGTGAAAACACCTAGCATTTGAAAAATAAATAAAAATAGAAAACAATAAAACAAATTGTAACCGTCGATTTATTGGCTTACATTATTTTCGTCATCATTGCCACCCACTCGCTGATCAATGAGCTGCACAAAAATACTAAGGGAGAGGTCAAGATCATACTCAAGCGAATATGATTGACGAATAATCGTTTTGTATTGTTAAAGCCTCTGGTATTGAAAGTCTCGTTGATTTAAAAAGAATAAATTTACATTCATTAAACTTAATACACAATAATATTTAAAATAAGATTAATTTTAAGGCTATGTTTTAAAATTCTGAAACATAATCAAAAATTAAACAAATTTGCAAATGAATAGACATTAATTAAATATATCTTTTATTTCATAAATAAGTATTAATCTCAAGAAACACTAGAAAGTCAAAAGAGAATACAAATGAATAAATATTTATTTTATGTTATTAAATTTTGAGAATATAATAGCTTTATTTTAGGAACCTAAAAAATGACTTGCTAATAATAAACAATAAGCCTAAAATTAAGCTGTTCATATCCCTATATTTCTGTATTTTAATTTTACTTTTTTGAACATTTTACTTTTTTGATGAAATAGTGTGCTAAAAAGAGAGAGTCAGAGGACGAGAGTAATTTGGGCATAACGCACCCAATCTAAAAATTATTTTAGTTACTTTTTTGATCATTTTATATTTTGAAGAAATAGTGTACTAAAAAGAGAGAGTCAGACGACGAGAGTAATTTGGGCATCAACGCACCCCATCTAAAAATTATTTTAGTTACTTAATAAGGAAGCCAAACATGTCAACCAAATAACATGTTTAAATCAAAAAATATATTAGTAAGCAAAAATTTATGTGTTATAATTCTAATTATAAAATCAAGCTAACTAAAATGCCATAAAATGAAGATTTAATATAAATTTTCTGACATTGCATAAATGTGTTATAAAATAAAAAAACAATCAAGAAAAAAGATTCTTTGAATCAATAACAATTATTCTAAAGTATTAAAATTTTCATTTAAAAACTATCGGCTTTAGGCTATAAAGGAAAGTGCGTTAACTGAAATATCAAACCAATATAAATATTTAATAATTCTTACGCTTTAATTGACCCAACTAAATAAAACAAAATATTATATATCAGTTTAAATTTGTTGGTAATTGATTATGTAAATCAAAAATGCATATTAAAAGGACTATAAGAAAACCACTTCCAAATAAACAATATATCAACGAGAACCACTAGGACTCGGGCCTTCGTGTAAGCAGTAATTTAAATTCGGTCGTAATGATTCAGATGACAACAGAGGCAGTCGCCGCGTAAACTCAATAAAAGACGGCATGCCACCTTCTTGATTGATAAAATTTTTGATTTCTTATTCATAAAACGTCGCAGTTAAAACATATTTACCAAAAGAATATGACGAATATTCGATAATTAATAATTTATTTTTATTTTGAACGTTTACTATCACAAACAAATAAATAAAATATTGCCCGTCTGTCGGTTTGAGATAGGAAATAAATATAAAGTAAATAAATTAAGCCCACGCAATGGCAAAAAGTTGGTTAAATTATACAAATCTACACTTAACACAAAATTAAATCAGAACGCTTGTACCGTTTAATGAAAGAAAGATGATGAAGAAAATAAATTAAATAAAGTAATTTATAGTTTGTTTTAAAACATTTATTAATTATTTTGCGATATTGATTTAGCTAATTATTATTATTTATTTGTCTAAAAGATCAATGCGGTACAACAAAGGGCATCGGAAAAGTAAGACCAATTGATTAAAATATTTTTTTAGGCGTGCGTGTTTCCGCCCATATAAATATTAAGTTGAATTAAATTTAATGTGTTTAGACCAAACAGAATAAAAATTAATATATTTTCATTCCTAAAATTATGTTCAAAATAGATTGTAAATTCTTAAAAAATGCTTTAAGGAATATTAAGCAAAGTTGGCACACCGAGTGTATGCAACAAATTAAATTAAACTGTTAAGTCTTTACTTTTTAAATAAAGCACCTTTTTTAATATAAAGTAACTGGAAAAGTAAAGCAAGAAATTTAAAAGAAACATTAATTTGGTAAAATTTAACTTTGTATAATAATAATTACAAATTTTGTCAGCAATAAAAGAATAACGCTAAACGATTTAATGTAAAACCCATTTCTAATTAACAGAAAAAATATTTAATATAAAATACTTAACTCTAAAAATAATTGTGACTACGCCGTCAAAGTTTGCTAGACGGTTCAGCAGTTGGATATGAAATACAATCAAAAGTGAAAACCGCAATTTTTCCAGCTCTCTATCTTATAATATCCATATTAGTTTTAAACTTCTTTGATTAATAAAATTAAAAATAAATTAATAAAAATAGCCTAATTATAAATTTCATTATTAATTAGTTATTCTTTAATATAATAACCATTATTTAAGCAAAATTAACAAAAAGAAATAACGCTAAATGAATAAAAATAATTTAACTGAATTTTGGTTTAAATAATCAACATTTTATTTGATCAATTTCCATAAACCATAGGAGTATTATGGAACCTTTAACCCTAAACTAATTGAAGGATTTTTCGTTTAAAATTGTTTAAAATCAATCTATCTTCTAGTTGCAATAGTATGTTTAGTAAAAAATTGTTAAAAAGTGCACCAAGGGAAAGAATTAATGGCGCAATAAAGCAGTCTAATTAATTATCCGTTAACATTAAGTTGGTATAAAATCATGTAAAATATTTGAAAATAATAATTTTAACTAAAATATATTCTTCTAAAGCATGGAAGATTTTTTCTACGGGCTTACAGAAGGTCATTAACGCTGAACGAACCGGGGAATTGAACTGCGCCATTAACGTGAATTTTAGGAAATAACCGTAAAAAGAAAAAATATATGTTAAAATACGTTAAAAGACCGCACAATAAAATAAGTTAATTAAATAGGCTAATAATTAAAAATAATAAAGGTTGAAACTCTATCTTTTGTAACTGTACATTAATTTATGGCAGTCAATTATAATAAAAATGATTCCAACATTAAAAATAAATTTATTTTATAGTTAATAGTGTTGGACGATCACTTCAAAAAAGTAAGAGTGAATGTATCAAAACGGAAAACAACACCCTACTACCTATTAATAGGCATGTAAAAAATTACCAAAATATAAAGTTTTAAGCGCAAATTCTCGAAATTATATTTTATAAAAATAAATATGTAAATGAGATTAATCAAGAAAAAAAGACTTTAAAATGAAGATAGCAAATTAAACTTACATAATCTTGAAAAAAATGAAACTTTTTTAAAGGCAGTTATTTAAAAGCGTATTAAATACAAATTGTTACCAGTTTTCATTTTCTAAAAGAATTTAGAAATAAAATAATAATATCATGCAATTACTTGTTAAATAACAATGATTCTGATGAGAAAAAAAATATGAACTGCAAATGTTGTATTAAAAATCCGAAATTTGCTCAGAAAAAATGATCACTTTGAGCAATCAAGCAAAGATTGTTCAGCACGTTGATAATAATTGAAATTTAATTCTGGGAGTACAAATTAATTATTATGAATTGATCAATATGAAAATAAATGCAAATTTTTATAAAAAAACAATTAACTAATGTCGATAAATTACGGTCTCTGCAGACACCAATTGATTATTTCTTTTTAAGATTCAATAATTGCAGATGCGTTTAAAGAAAGGCGCTTCATCGTACATGGAGAAATATGTTGCTAAGTTTAAATTTTAAAGAATTATTACCTAACCTAAAGCTGTAACTTTAAAAAATGGCTAAACACAAGCTTTAGGACGAAAATGAACAATTTAACTGCCTATGTAACAAATTAATTCGAAAATTGAATTTGATAAACAAAAACTCAAAAATATTATTTACATTAACTAAAAAAGTTTTTATTTGAGAAATTGATTGGTTATTTTTTTAATATTGATTAAGAAGAAAAACAAAATGCATATTACGATTATAACAAAACCAATTCAAAGAAAATAAACTCTAATGTACAATTAATACCTTAAAAGCTAGTTAAATATAAATCAAATATTTTTGAATTTTAGTCCTATATTTTAGCAACCGATCAGATCAGCACTCAAGCCTGTAAAGATTTAGCCAAATGTGAAGGCCCGAATCAAGCTTTAATCATAATGAATTAATTTTAAAAAAATTTAAAATTAAACCAACTTAGACTAATTAATATCAATGCAATAAAATACAAATTCATTAGCAAAAAATAATGAAATGTGATGTGACAAAATTAACCTAATAGGTTTAGTAAAATGTGAAAATGTTAAAGCTTTAAAGATGATAATACTCTATGCTCAAATTCCTTTTAAAAATTATAATATGATTGATAATGAATAAACAGTAGATTTATAAATCAATTTAATTTCTCTTATTAAAAGATGTTGTTGTTTAAAGCTACAAGTCGTCATAAATTTTATTAAAAATAATTTTTCTAGAAAAAACAAAAGTTGTCTGCTAAAATATGGACTGCTTGGGCAAGGCGCTGCCAGAACTTCGGCATCTAAATAGCGTTTACACCGCGCGGGTCCAGATGGGTGCCAGGGCACACGCCATATTTGTAATTTCATTCTATTTTTTTTCAAATTACAATAATTTTTAGATGGGGTGCGTTATGCCCAAATTACTCTCGTAGTCTGCCTCTCTCATTTTAGTACACTATTTCTTTAAAAATAAAATGTTCAAAAAAGTAAACTAAAATAATTTTTAGATGTGGTGCGTTATGCCTAAATTACTCTCGTCGTCTGACTCTCTCTTTTTAGTCTTAATCAGCATAAAAACGAAAATGTAAAAATAAAAGAAAATTTACAAGGAAAATACAAAATAATGAATTAATGTGTAACGTGCGCGAAGCATTTGAATTGTCATACTCAAAATATCAAAAAAAAAACACAAGTAAAAGACACAAACATGGTTATTGAATTTATTCAATGGTGCCTAATAGGGTTGTTCACGGTCGGTTAACCGAACCGAAACCGAAAACCGGCTTTTTTGGCCCAAAAACCGAAACCGGGGGACCGGTTTTCCGGTTTCGGTTGTAAAAACGAAAAAAATACACCCCTAATGATGGGATTTTATGGGAGTTTGTTGAGAAAATTAAATATTTTATCAGACATTTTGCCAAAAAATGATTCTTTAATTAGAAGGCTTGCCCGCGAAAAAATTCCAATGGTACCTTTTTTTTGTGGCGTAACCTTTAAAAAAGATATGTCGGATCTCCAAAGACGCCCAACAAATTTTTCACAAAATGAATGGAACAATTTGAAACGTTTGGCAGAAAATCTTGAGCCGCTCAGCAGAGAAGATTTTGTTATGATTGGAGAATTATGCAAAGTGCTCAAAGTTTTTCATGTGGAAACTTGCAGGGTGGATTTCTTTTCGAATTTTTCGTTTTGAAAACATAAAAATTAAGCTATCGCAAGAGCAGTCCACAGCTTCAGCGTATATTACTACTGCAAAAAAGAAAGGCGTTGTCGAAATGCGGATGTCCAAATGATTTCAGAAAATTTGGCACAAAATTTGCAAGTTCGTTTGACGGCAATTGAATCAAACAAAATATTGAGACTTTCTATGTTGGTTGATCCCCGATTCGCATTTGATGAAAATTTTTTACTTGGCTTTGAATGGGAAAATTTTGGAGGACGAATTCATTCATTTAATTATCAGAGGTAAATTTGAAAATTAATTAATTTATAAATTTGTACCTAATTAATCTAAGAAAAAGACTGTGTCAGTACAACAGTTGTCGGACCAAGTGTTGCAGAATTTGATAATCAGGAGTTTGCTGAGGTTGAAATTGATCCCTTGGACGAAGATTCGATGGATATTGATTTGTGGCGCGTGACGTTAGATCACCATCGGCTCTCTCCCAAAAATCAACGGATTCACAGAGAGAATTAAAATCTGCTTATAAAGTAACAATTGGAATTGTTTAAAAACTAATTGAAGCCAATTGCTTGCGTCTAAAATGTATAGCATAATAAAAAAAACTTAAACGCATATTTTAATATAAAAGTAAATATATTTTACAACAAAAAAGGTTAATAAAAATAGCAACGAAGAATAGTTAACACCAAAACTATCCAAGGTACTAATAAACACGTTACATTCATCTTAATTTACTGGCGTTGCGAGTACATAAAATGTTTAAAAAAATAAAAAGCAATATTCATAAACAATTAATTTATACAAATATTCGCATCCGATCCGAAAAGACTGAAATAACCACAAATTTATTACCTGAAGTTCAAAGATCTGTGCTTGCACTTTAAATCAGCAATACAAAAATTTGGATTGAAATAAGCATCTTCAGATACATTTACTAATAAGAAGGAAAAGAACAATAAAAAACCAAAATAACAACGATAATTCTAATAAAAGATAATAGTTCAAAAACTGTAATTTGTCAATTATTACTATATTTACATATCGGTAATTATTTATATACTATTTAAACTTCAAATAACAAGAAAAATTTCAAAAAAATATATAGCGTTAATAAATTAATCATTTTATTTGTTTTTTAATAATTAAAAAATAAATCTAAAAATGCCCAATATAAATACTCAAATAGCGCTCGAACCTAAAACCGAGATGAGATTTTTACCAAGAAACCCCTTCAAATCCAACATCAAATTCCGAAGATTTTTTTAATATATTCTGCGGAGAAGAGCCCCACAAGAAACAGCAACGAAGCCAAGAAGAAAGTTAAAAAACGATTTGCAGAAATTGATAAATGTGTTAAAAGTAAAATGAGAAGAATTTAAAAAATTTCTATTACATACAATTTTTTAAAACAACAATTTCGCAAAATAAAACAATAATTTAAATAGTTTAATACGTCTGGTTACATAAAACTTTTAAATTTAAGATCTTAAGACAAAATTATTTTGAACTTATTCGTGCTATTAATTCTTAATGAAAAGCAGAGTCTATATGGATTTAATACACAGAATAATAGGCAATCAAACATCCAGCTATTATGAGACAAATCAATAGATAAAATTAAAATATAACAAAAATTTTTTAAATAATGAAATTAAAATTCTAAGAAACCGTTAAGGTTTCAATAATTCACTTAATATTAAAAAAAGTTTTTAAAAGGATCTTGCTTTGTGTATTCCATTAAAACAAACTATCAGAAACGTTATAAAGTAAATCTTTTTTTAAACACGTCCAAATATTATTTAAAACATTTTAAAATCTTACAATTATTAATAAAATATATATGGTTGAAGGACTTAAAAGATTGTAATTTTTTTCTATCAACTTTTAAAGCAAAATGATTTAACATAAACCATGATAATAAATATACTTACTGATTGTACTTTAATTTTTGTCATTAATATTATGCTAAAATGATAGAAGAGTACAACATTTAAAAAAAAATTTGGTATACCTATATTATATTTTTATAAATGAATTTAAAATGTTTAAATTATAAAAAAAACTATTTAAAATCCTTCTTTTATCATTTTTTAATTTATTGCAAATAAAGAAAATAAAAGATAATTGAAATAAATACAATAAAAAAAAGTTTTATCACACATTCAGTCTCACACAGGGGGGGGGGGGTTGTGTGTTGTTGCCAATTTTAGGCCCCCACAGGGGGAGGGGCAAAGCTTGAAGGGATGTAAAAAATAATTATGTTCTTTATTCAAAACAAAACAAAAAATGCCTTGAAAGCATAAAAATTTTATAATTACAAAACAACAAAATTATTAAATAACACAAAAAAAAACTTCTTTTTTTTGTCTGAAAATTCTATTGAAAGATAAATATCATAAAGGATGTAATTGGAAATTATTAATTTTTTATTCAAATTTATGGTAAGCTAAGCGTTAAAGAGGCATCGAGTGTTCGCGATGGACAAAAAAACAACATGGCGATCGTGCAGTTTGTAAACAAAAATGCTAAACAACTTATTTATTTATACGTACGTAACATAAAAGTTGAGCCCTTTCTTCTGCATCAGAAATAAAAATTAGTTAAATATTTTAATTTAAAATGAATTTTCTTTTAATAACGAATAAAATCAGCATATTTCAATAAAATAAAATGCTTTGAGAATAAAAGAGATATCCAATATGTTTTTAAATTCTCCGATTAAATAAAAATTATTTTTTTAAAGAATAGAAAACTCGAAAACAGCAAACAAAAGTTATTAGCAATAATTATTTAGTTAAATCAATAAACTAAATTATTGCAGTCAGCGCTAAGCTTTTTCAACCCAAAAATATTTTAATTAAATGAAAAATAATATAGAAATATAAGTCGCGCTAATAAAATACTTTATTGTTAGAAATCGCTGTTATCTCGTGCAGCGTAATGGCATATTAAAAGACAAACATAATCATAGCATTTCATAAAATTGTATGCACTGCTGAATGCAATTTATGTTAAATATAAATCACAAAAATGTGTTGCAACCAAAACATTTTATTATAGCGCTAAATACATTGCCCGTCTGCTACATTATTTACAAATTTATTTGATAATATTTATGGCATAAATGCCTAATCAAACTATGGCATAAAGAATAAAAAATTGCAAAAAATAAATAATTTTAGAAGAATGGGAAATACTTTTGAAACAATTTAAATTAAAAAAGTTGTTAGTTAAATAAATACTAAGTAATAACTAGTTATCGAGAAGTGAAAAAGACTCGTTAATTATAAAACGACTTGGTATTTAATAATAATATTTCAGCGAGTGCAAAAATTAAGCAATAATTAAAGTTGCATTAAACCATATTCGTCTATATAAATTAAACACCCCATAGTCTCATATGCTCATCATAACTTACCTATTCAAACTAAGTGCTATTTTAAATATAAATTAGAATGATTGAAGGTCAACGAACATTAGCGAGTAACATGTATGGCGAACCTGAAGCTAGAGTTTATTACAAAAACAATGATAGCGTGTGTCGAAGGCTTGTATGTTTAACATTTTCACCTAAATATATAATAGAATATAATTATTATCCAATAAAAAAATTCATATAATAACATTCAAACAACAGCCTTTCTATTACCGAGTAAAATGACAAATAATAAAAAAAAAAATTATTATTCTGGGAAACAAAACCACTTCATAATAAGAAATTTATATTTATACAATTTGCATTAAATAAACTAATATTGGACTTAACAGCTACTTTGTGCCTATATATTTATAAAATATCATTAATAAAAATATATATTTAAAATGAAATAAACTAACGTAAAATCATTTGTTTACTCAACATCACATTTTAAATAATTAATTCAAAAACATTGGACTATAAATAAAATGTTCTAATTCAGATTTTTTATTTGTCGTGAGGCCGCAAAATTGATTATTAAAAAGATAGCAAGTAAAAAATTATATACGACTAGAATAATATTAAACCAAAATTATCTAATAAATCAATAATAAAATGATGAAAAATCTTTGTGGGATAATTGTGAAAATAAACAAGATAATAGCTTAATGATTTTATTTAGCCATTAATTACCTAATTAATTAGCCAATTAGGTTGAATCTTGTTAAAACACTCCAGATTATGCTTAATGAATTTAATAAAATGAATGTTCATATAAATAAATTTTAAATAATTGATAAAAAACACTCTTAAAAACATTGAATTTGTTTACATCAAAAAAAGACAAACTCGAAAATCAAAATTTCATGCTATTGATTTAAATTAAATAATAATAAATCCAACAAAGCATTCGGCTATCAAACAAAAAACAACCAAAACAATCATTTAAATAAAAAAATTTGAACTTCTTTAATGAAAGATTCTACCAAAATTTTTTGATACACTTTAGCAAAATACGATAATAATTAAAACCGTAAAAATAAGCTCTAAACAAAAATAGTTTTAAAAAAAGTAATATTTTTATTTCAAGTTAAAAAGAAAAGATTTTCATAAAATTTTCAATGGCAAAAGAATAGTATTAAAATTAGAGTCCGGACCAAAACCCAATACCAAAAAATTTTTGGGTTGTTTTGTACAAAAAATTGGACCAATACTATTGACCAAATATTGTTTGGTCCAAATTGGAGGGCAACCCAAAAAAAACCAATACCAAAAAAAACCCAATATTATTGACCAAATATTGTTTGGTCCAAACTCATTTTTGTACAAAATTTTTGGTCGTCTTCCAGCTATTTTTGTACAAAACTTTTGGGTGTTTTCAGTTTTATATTTTCAAAATTAGCGAACAACTAAACACCACAATTTAAAAATGAAATTTTAACCAGAGCATCTCAAACAGAGTTCGAATCATAAATTCTTTTGTTATTTTTTAAGAGCTCAATTATTTGGACAAGCTAGGAAAATTTGCTTAAAAGCCAATTTTTGTTTTTATCCTTTAAGCAATTGAATTGGCATGACTTCGAATGTTTGGAAAATTGGACTCTATAAAAAGTTGGAAGAAGGTCAAGGAGCTGAATGCTTATTATGCAAAGATAACAATGAGAAAAAAACCACAATTTCAACCAAAAATTGGTCATCAAGTGGCCTGTTGTTTCATCTGAAAACCAAACACAAGGGCACCAAATTTTACGAAGAATTTGTGCGCTTGGAATCTTATGCGCAGGGAAAAGGCCCGATCGAAAAGTTTATGAACATAACTAGTGGAGGTAACTTAAATGAGAACTTACTTTTAGTTTAGCTTCCACTTCAATTATAAATATTAATATTTCATGAATTTGTGGTGACTGGTCAGAAAATGCGTTGAATAAATTTTATTAAAAAAATTTTAAAAAATCGGGAATTTGAGCATTTTATTATGTTTTCTAAAATTTTTTGGTATTGTACAAATATTGGGTTTAGCCAGACCAAAAAATACCAATACCAAAAAATGACCAATACTATTGACCAAATATTGTTTGGTCCAAATTGGAGGGCAACCCAAAAAAAACCAATACCAAAAAAAACCCAATATTATTGACCAAATATTGTTTGGGTCCAAGTTTCCGGTCTCTAATTAAAATTGCCTTAAAAACAAGAAAAATCAAAATTATTCAAAACTTCAAACAAAGAACAATATTAAATCTGAATTTGTTAAAAAAAATAAATAAAAATGCGGATACTGATTTATGCCAAATTATTGTGTAAAGTTTACACGTTACAATTACAATCTTTCTTTGGAAATTAACAAAAATATAAACAATTAACGTATTAGCTAAATTTTCTTTGTTATTCCCCATGCACCACTAAATTTAAGTAAATATTATTAAAGCATTCTAAAACTAACAAATAAATTTATTCCAAGAAAATTATGCTCTAGTAAATTGAAATAAACTGAGTTTTTTTAAAACAAAAATAATAGAATTTTTAAGATAAAAAATACGACTACGACGTTTCCAAAACAACCTGGTAGCACTGCGCTTGAAAAAATAGTAGTTTTGCAAATGCAAAAAATTATTAAAAAATTTGACTACATTTTGTTAACTGAAAAAGTGCGTAATAATATTGCGGGAGTTCGTTCACAAATCAAAATAAATATATACATAAACTTTAATTAAAATTTTAAATTAAATATATACAACAAAAACAAATAACAACAATAGTGGCCTTGAGACACACACATAATAAAATTTAAGTCATGTATGTGGAAGACGACCGACGCATAATTATAATTTATACCTATTAACAAATGTTATATAATTAACATTAAACCATAAAATAAATGCCAAAATAAAAATTATTATAAATCAACCAAATGCCGCCTCCACTAACTTCTAACTTCTTGAACGGACGCTCATCAACCATGAAAATAGTGGAGACGTGCCCAAGCAAAGGACCTTACTAAAAATTAATGAAAAAATCAATACTTATATTGTAAAATCCATATGAAATTTAACCATGAGATTATTAACTTCATAAAAAATATTGAAAATTTTTAAATTACATGGAAATTGAGACTTGTAATTGTTAAAATTTTAAATTATTATCAATTAAATTAAAATTGACGGGTTTTAGTAAATGTAAATCTTTTTTTGGTTAATTTTGAGGTGACTTAATTAAATGTTGTCCATTTTACTTTATTTTAATGAGTATACAATTTTGTGTTACTAAAATAAAATCATTATATTATACTTAAATGTATTTTAATCGCCATTAGGAATTATTGTAAAATAGACAAATACGAAAAGTCCCTGGTTTCATGTCACAGTGGCTTTTTTTATTTCAGAATTATATACGATTGATTGGTTCAGAAAATTTTAAGCAATTTTTTTGTTCAAATATTATTTTAATTACTTATTCATTTTAGTTGCGGCGCCTTGGCTTATGCCGAATATCATTTCCTCTACAGCTTGGCCACCCACATCACTTCAGAAACCATTACCTTTTTATGCCAATTGTTTAAAATTAATTTGACAATTAAATCATATTTGCACAATTTCAATTCATTTTTATCGTAGTTTTATACGTTATAATATTGTTTTAGCTGTTCTAATATTTATTTATAATTTTTTGATTTAAATATTTATTTAATTTCAATAAGTTTTTTTCATTTTTTTGTTTTAGATAAATAAATTATTTATTGAACTTGTTTGTTTTTGTTGATTTTTGCCGTTATTTTATTAATATTTAGTTTTGCAGACGTTTAATGATTTTTTATAATATTATTATAATTAGTCAGTGTACATTATTTTAGTAAAACATGATAACATAAGTTTTTTACCAATTTTATATATTTTATATCTTAAAAATTGGGTTTTTAATATTCATTGATTATCAGTTTATTGTTTTTAGTATTCATTTACCCAATAAATTAAAAGTTTTGCATTAGCTCCGTACTTTTATAAATCGTTTGATTGCGGCCCGTTGATCTGCCTCTATTTCTCTAACGGTCACAAAATTAATAAATAGATCCGTGTCTTAAACTTTATAAAGTGTTAGCGGAGTTATAATACGCAGTATTAATAGGAAATATGAATTTTATGCGATAGATTCATGCGTCCCTTCACCTAACTTAAAAGGGTTAATTCCCAATTACAATTTTTTTTTAAATATTCACTATAAAATGTTAGATTAAATATATTATAATGAGACACTTTTAAAAGAAATGGCCCAACGTGTGAATGTTTAGAAACATGTATTTAAATTATTATTTTTAGGTTAATCACTTAAAAGCTGTGCTTTTGTATATTTTTGTTTAGTGACAAAAATTTAATATTTATAAATATTAGACCATTATTAAATGTTGCTGTTCTATTCTTCTGCAAGTATTACAATAATTTTAAATTGCCGTTTTTATTGAAACGGTTTTAAGAAAATATTCAATATAAAGTTGCTAATTTAAGTAATAAAAACAAAATCAAAATTGCGAAGTGCGAAAATTAAACATAAAAAATCATCGCCAAACCTCATCAAGATATAAGAGGTGATCGTAAATCATGCGTAATTGTTATGAACAATATAAATAATTCAGCAAATTCAATGAGTAGTTTGTATTAAATAATTTGTCTATAAACGAACTTTGTGCTCAATACCAGAAATAGATGAGAGACCTGTTTTTGGAGGAACAATAAATACAACAGAACATTAACACTTTATAACCTAACTGTTTTTCATTAAAATTTTTAAAGAAAATAATGGTGTTAAAAATGAAAAGAAGTTACAAAATAATTTTTATTCTAAATTTGAGCCGGTGCCAGGCTGCAAATCACAATAACTAGCTTGCTCAACCAAAATATATTAAGAAACCAAGATTTTAACGAAACAAAATAAATACAAATTTAATTCGTCTATTGAAATGCTTTAATAAATTAATAATAAAAACCGAAATTAGCATACAAACAAATAAAATTAGAATAAATATCGGAATAATTGATTTCGTCATGATTTATACATATCAAATTTTTTAGCGAATTTGTACAATCAGAAAATGATTGAAAACATTTGATTTGTCATCTAAAATATTTTAAAAAATGGGAAATTTAGAAATAATCAGCTCTCATTTCAAATTTCATTAATAATTTATATTAAATTGAATTATAGTATTAATAATTGCTAACTAAATTTTGTTTTTTATTGTCGTTCTTCATAATTAAAAATTTTTATTTAGAAGTTGCGCATATTAATATCCCTTTTTTGTTTTTTAAATATTATTATTCGAATTGTACAAATATTGTTTCTAATTGCTGCTGCGGGTTGTTTCTTGCCGTGTAGCCGCGTCTTTAAAGCTCCCAACTCCTTTTTATTAGAAAACGTTAATTAATTTATTCAATTAGTTCTTTAGTTGGTGCTATAAATTTAATATATCTGTGATAACTTTGTTTTATTTTTGACACCATTCCGTGCCTTTCAAGCTCGTCTCTTCTCTTACTGACAGCAGACTGACAATACTTAATAATTGCTTAGAAAACTAAAATTTGGTAAATTATTTTATTATTCTGGTATAAAATATATTTTTCTCCAGCCCCTGTCCAAGTGAAAGCTTTGCCACAAAGTTGCAGATTCCCTTCACTCGTGCACTTCGTCCTTGGTGTCCTTGTTTATTTGCAAAAAAGATTAGTGTAAATGTGTAAAGCTCAGTGGCCTTACACTTTTAAAAATACTTTTACTTGCTATTTGTTTGCTAAACTTTTCAATGCGCCAATTGGAAGAATGTTAGGATTCTCGTTAGTTTGGTCATTTGATAGAATTTTATTTTATCAATCACTCTGACAGCAAGAATAATCTTCTGTTTAAATGTAAAAGTTTAATCTATAAGTGTCTCGTCCTCAGGTTTTTTATTAAATGAGGCACGATCCGTTTCTAAAAACAATATTGGTATTGTTTTTTTTAAATTTTTGTTTGTATATCAATATCTCGAAAATACCATTCGTTGCTCAATTTTCAGATTCATATTCAATCAATATCAATTTAATATTTTATTGGGATAACGCATCAACCAACTTTGATTCATTTGCGGAAGACTTAAATTATTTAAAATTAAATGTTTAATTTTTTGTTGCAAACAATTTTATTTGTGTGCTAAAAGTTGTTGCTATATTGTAACTATTACGAAGATCTTTTATTACAATTTTTTGATTTCTTTAAAAAAAGATTATTTGTACGGCCACGGCAATTTTTACAAATTGCTATATATTTTAATAATGATTGTTAAATAAGCTTATTAAAGCTTCGTAAAAATGATAAAAATTTATTGATATTAGTTATGATTTGGGTTTGGATTTTGCTATTTTATTAGTATTTAAGAACTCGATGTTAAGTTAATTTTAACACTTTTATAGTAACTCGGGCCATTTTGAATTTTTAAAGTTTGAGATGTTGGTGAATTTTTGAATTAAAACTTTATTTTTTTGTAGCCTTTTGTCCCAAGGTTTATACGATAGCAGGCATTGGTGTTGTTTTAAAACATACTTTGTTTTATAAATTTATTTTATGCGCACGATAACTTATTAAATGACAGAAATATTTCAAACTAAATAGTGAACAAAAATTAATCTCCGCTTTTAATTAACTCAAGTTGTCCTAATTGGGCGTTAAAATAAAAAATTAAATGCAATAAAAATTAAAGTTAAATCTATAATACAAAGCATGCTAAATAGGTTTCATAATTTTTTTGTTAAAAAATAATACCAAAATGCTATTAGACAACGTGAAAAAAATAAAAAAGTTTCTTTCGGATTAGGCAAAATCAACATTTTTCTTAAATTTCGAAAAATCAAAATACACTTAAAATGATTTGTGTTCTGTTATAATTATTAATTAAAAAATTAATAACCCGAGAAAATTTATTGCTTAAAATCGAGCTAAGAAATTTTTTTATTAAAAGAAAATTTAATTAATTTTAAATATTTATGCAATATACAACATATTTAAAATCCATTAATGATCATTTAATTTATTAAGTTTAAAATAATTGTTACAAACTTTTTTGCTTAAAATAATTTTAAAAATATTTTTGATTTTATTAGTTTATTTGTTGGAAATTTTTGAGGAAAAATTTTCTGATGTATTTTTAGATTTATCATTATTTAAGTTTGAATTTTTCGTTGCTAGCTTGGATTATTAATAGATAGTTTCTATTTAAATATTATAATATACAATTAAAAATGCCCAATAAAAATACTCAAATAGCGATACCTATTCAAGCAACACAACTCGGACCTTGAACGAGAAGAACACAACAAATCGAAGGCATGAAGAAGGTTGAAAATAAACGATTTGCAGAAATTGATAAATGTGTTAAAAGTAAAATGAGAAGAATTAAAAAAATTTATATTACATACAATTTTTTAAAACAACAATTTCTAAAAATAAAACAATAATTAGTTTAATACGTCTGGTTACATAAAACTTTTAAATTTAAGAGCTTAAAACAAAATTAAAAATTTTGAACTTATTCGTCTGCTATAAATTCTCAATGAAAAGCAGAGTCTATATGGATTAACACAAAGAATAATAGACAATCAAACTCCAGCTATTTAAATTATGAGACAAATCAAAAATAAGTAAAAATTAATATAACAAAATATTTTAAACAAATAAAAATAAAAATCTAAGAAGCCGTTAAAGGTTTCAATAAGAAAATTTTTTAAATATTTTTACTTATTTAAAAGATTAAACTTTTTTCTCTGCCATTTTATCTTTATTATTTATTTTTTGTAACGGCGTAGACTTTTCTTTCTTTAAAATCAATAATTTTTTTATTTAATATAAGATTTTGTAAATAGGTATTAGTTACGTTTACATAAAGTTGCTTATTGCTTTTTTCGAATCAAAGGCATTATATAAAAATATTGTTAACTCCATTTAGGTGTAGTTTTATTTATGTTATACTGCAATTTTAGTTTCTGGTCACGTGAATTAATAAGAAATTCTTCTGCTCTTGTTCCACTTTGATCATTTTTAACATTTTCTTTTGGCATTTAAATAAATTATGATAAATTTAGTTGCTTCATTAGTGTGAGAACTGGTTAAATTTTAAACTATTTTAAAGCAGTGAAATTATTTTCATTTATTTCGTTGAGTGAATATAATAATTTTTATTAAAACATGTCTTTAAGCTAAAACGTTTGTATAATATTGTTTTATATTTATATAATAATCACATTATTATTTTCTAGATAAAAAAAAATATTACTATTTGTTATGTTCATAGCAATATGTCCAACACCTTTTTGGGTTTGGCATTTCCGAATGTTAATAAAAAATTTAATTGAATCTTTTATACTAGTTTTAATATGTATTTGAAAAATTATTTAAATTTTTTTAAATTTAACTTCATTCTTGCACCTTATCATTTTAATTTAAGGGTAAATTTAATTACCATTAAAATTTAGATTTACCTAATTAGTATAATTTACTATTATTTGTGCCCGATGACAGAATCATTCCAAGTCGAATTTGGTCGATTCAGTTTCCCTCATTACGGTAAAACAAGTTATCGCTAAATAAATCTCAATTTATTGAATTGAATTGCCGAATTTGATCACACAGTGGTAATAAATTTTTTTTAATTATAAAATGTTATTTTTTATGCAAATTAAATAGTTAATTTATGTAATTTATAAATTGTTTAAGATTTAATTATTTAATATTTTATTTCATGGCTTATCAATTTACGTGGTTTATTATTATTTCTAACATTTTATTTTGTTTGTTGACATTTTTAATTATTGAACTAAAAATTTTATAATTGCTAATTATACAAATCGGCGGAATTGAAGGCATTGGACGACAAAAAGATTGGACAATTGTCATTAAAAAAAATTTAAAGCATTTAAATTGATTAAAAAACAAAAGATGCATAAAACAGCGTATATAAAGATTGTCAAAGTAAAACGATAGAATATTTATTAATATACAATGGATTTTTGATTTTTTGTGGAGTTTTTAATATGGTTACTTTAAAACAAATAGCTATTTTATTCATATTTTTTTGGCTCTAAATTTATTCTTTAATAAGCTAATTTTAATTTTTGAAATGATTTTCAGAATATTTCAAATTTGCATTTATTTTATCATTTTATTATAATCATGGTATAATAGTGCAATTTGCCAGGTTGACGGCGTCTAAGTCAACAGGGTCTCTCTACAGTGTCGAGAACATCTGCTTTCTCTGTCGTTTTCATTGTGCATTTTACCAAACAAATAAGCTTTTTTAATTGGCACAAGAAATTTCATCTGTTTAAAAATATTTTTAATTTCATTTTGGAGTCTTTTAGGTAAAAACAACAAGCATATATGTTTTTATTAATATGTTTTATTTTGGGGTAATTATTAAAAACAATGTAATATAAATTTTTTTATCAGTTTATTTTTTATTTTTTGGATTTAAAAGTCAATAACCGCAGATCGTATTTTTTGCTTTTTTCTTTATTATATGTAAATTCTGGATCATTTTTTATAAACGAATATACTCATTCATATATCTTTCCATAAATATATTCCATAATCAAATATTAATCGTTTTTAATTTTGAATTTATTTTGATCCCCATCGATGTTTTTTACTTAACATGATTGAGTCAAGCTTGATGGTCATTTTATTTCAATAAAGCAATTCTCTCCAAGGCCATTTGATGTTTTCTTTACATAGAAAATTGTTTAAAGCACAGTGTTATTTAAATAAAATCGAATTAAACAATGTAAATTGATAATTCAGACAGCGTTAAGAAGAAATGAAGTCAGAGCTATCGTATGTAATATTATTACAGCACGTATAAATTTCTCAATAACTATTTTAAATAATTTATTACGATTAAAAATTATTTTCATTTACTTTAAGCTCAAGCATCCGTTTGTATGCCCTCATTTGCCACACACGCTCTTGCTGCGGTTTCCGCGATTTCCGCTCCCATTGCAGTCTGATATGGACTAATTTATTCACATTCAATATCGTTTTTTCTAAATAAATGCAACATCGCTGCGCGAGAATATATGAATTGTTTATTTTTATTTGACTGTATTTAAATTTTTTATTATTTAGAACAATTTTATACCCTTGATATTGAAATGTATTAATTAATTGCATATTCTTATGGAGCAGACCACCATTATTAATCCAATTATTAGCAGGCTTCTGATGCTTTAGAGTTTGGTTTTTTAAAATAATTTTATTCAAAATTTGACATAAAAGATGATAAATAATTAACTCCATTAATTACTACAAGCAAATAGTTTTTTTTTGTATTGCAATTACAGTAAAATTGACATATTTGTTTGGTTGAAATAGAATGCTTTAAGCCCAAAATAGATTTTTGAATTTTGGTAAATTATTCGAATTCGGGTTCAGCTTTGATTTATTTTACCTTAATGACTTCCTACCTTTTTCGCTACCAGCAGTTATGTCGAGTTCCTGTTGATTTCCTTGTGTACATCGGAACCTAAAATATTGCTATTTTGAAAAAACGTTTAATTTATTTAATGATGTTTTTTTGAATTTATGTAATGAAAATCTTATTTGGGTGAGCATGTAATTACGTTATTGTTTTCTATCTCTGATTAATAACATATTTGCCGGTTTAAATGAGAGACTCACATAAAAATTATTCTTTTTAATAAATAATTTTAAGTTTTTAATGTTTGCTACTGTATTTGAGATCGAGTTGTGGAAATGGATTTTTAAAAGATAATTAATTTTGGGTATGTTTATAATTTAATAGGTAATGTTTCCAAATATTTTTGTCCTTCTTTAAGACTTAATATTGTAGTTTCCTTATGATGCTTTTATATTTGTATATAATTTTTGTAATTTTTTATAAAATTATTTGCATAAGCTAATTCTTTTATGGAATTCTCTAATAATACAAAAATTCAATTTCACTAAAATTTGTTGATGATAATTGGGCAGTAAACGCACCAGGCCAATTTGGACCAGGATCAAGCATCATCGTACGAAACGCCCATGCTTGCAGTTTTTACGAAACGACCTAGCACCTCAAATTAATAATAAAATTAGCTAATTAATAACAATATGTATAGTAAGAAGGTAAAGAATCAGAATTGTTGATCTTAAAGAATTGAGACCAAGTTAAAAATGAAACCAAAGCGCTACGCAATATATCTTAACATACCATTTAAGAACAAAATATTATTCATCTTTAACTTCAATTTTATACTCTTTTATATTTGATGACCCTCATATAAGCACGTATAATTATGAAATTAAATTTATGACCAAATTTCCGGGTTTTATCTAATTATAAAAAAAAATCAAAATTACTAAAAAATTGTTAACCAACATAGTAAAAAGACTCGCCAATTTATGTTTTTTACTATTTTAATTTTTTATGCAGATAACTTCTTACGGAATAATATTACTCTTCTTTATTTGACTTAATAATAAAATGAGTTTTATGATAACATGTCCGCGGCAATTCGACGGGCCCTCCAGCGATGCGTGACATTCATGGACAATTTTAAATTTAACATTATTTAAAACAAGAGTATTTTAACATTTTTTCATTTTCATTTTGCATTAGTTTTTCCCGTCATTTAGTAGCTTTTCATTTTTTGTGGATTTATTTAATGCTAAAAACTTTTATTTGATATTTAACAATAACAAAAAAAGATTATTTATCTTTTGGTGCAAGCAGGCTTACGTTGTAAAGTGAATTTGTAACATAAGATTGAAATTTTGGCATTTTTTTAAATGGGTATAACAATTTACACATTTTATAATTTTTTGCTCTTTTTAATAATTCGTTTAGCTATTTTAATAAAATTTTGTTAATTTGAATAGGAAAAGCTGCTTAATAATAATAGCTTAAGTATTAAAAATATGTTTTTTTTCTGTGTTTGCTTAATATCGTAGGTCAACCTTAAATAATACTTTTTTTAAATTGCTAAAAAATCTTAATTTTAAAACATTTTGTACAATTAAATGTTTAAATTTACTTTTTACCAGTCGACTGTTGACTCAAGAAAATAGGTGTTTAGCATTTACTCTTAAATAAGTAGTTTTAGAGTGATTTTGATTGGGTTTGGTTCGGTTTTTTTGGAAAAATTCTGATGTTTTAAAGTAAAATCAAAAAATATTATTTATGAATTCTAAAATTTTGGATATTTGATGCGTTATGCATAAGCAGTTGAAATTTAATATTTAAATTGAAGTTTAAAAATATTATTAAAATTTAAATTGGATTTTTATTTAATAAATACAGCAATATAAATTGTAGATTTTTTTAAATATTATTTTTTTTGACAAGTTTCTTTACGGCAAATAATTAAAATTTTTAAAATTTAGTAATTGCAGGTACCAACAATAGGGGGCGAAGTCCGAAGTCAAGGACAGATACGAGTTACTTTCGTTGCAAAAATTGTAGAAGCATATGTCAATTGATAATTTTATGGCAAAGTGATTTACGCAATATTGTAAAAAAAAACTATTAATTTATCTATTATCACAAGGGATTGATTAGTGGATAAAGTCATCAGATGCGATAGACTAAAAATGTTTAACAAATTAAGAATATAATGAAATAATAGTTAAGACAAATAAATAATTGAGGGATGGCCCACTATGTATAGAGTAAGACAAATTTAAATAAATAATCTGTATTTTATAAAACGGTAGGGCACAAATTTTATTTATTTATTGCTTAATATTCAAATAAGAAACTTGCATTAAATAAACATTTATAAAAATTACGTTTTTGAAATTTGTAACTGATTATAAAATTTAAATTTAAAGAACAGTACATCACCACTAACCCTTGGAGGAGGCGGCCTGACACATCAGTACAATATCAATTATTTGATAATATAAATCTTAAACAAACATTTAAAACAAAAATTGGATAGTTTTTTAATGAATTCAAATTACAATGATGAATAATTCAATGAACATCTTACTTGATAAACCGATTAAATTTTTTGTAAATATTAATTGATGCGAAGATTACATAAATTGGAGTTGAATATTTTTCAATGATAACACATTAAATTAATATAATATAAAATAGAAAATTATTATTACCTTCATTTATTTATTTAAATCATTAATCTCTTAATATTGTACACCAAATGTTACTTAAAAAAATTCTCTTTTTGAAACAATTGTAAAATGATATATTTATTTTGATTAACAGACGAATTATATATATATTAGTCAAATTTATTGATTTTATTAACGAATTTAATATTAGTTAAAATTATCCAAAATGATCATAGGGCTATGGATTTAATCAGAATATTTTTAATAAATTCATATTAAACTTCACATTTTTGTTCAGGTTGTTGTTGTGTATTGATTAATTTTATATTTACTTTTTAATTAAAAAGTTATATTATTATTGAATTTAATAGTTTTTAAATATTTTTTAATTAAAATGCGAGCAAAACAAGAATTTTTGAAATAAAATTCATTACATCTTTCTGATTTTTTTTTGTTTCTATTTTGATGAAATTTAGTATATGCCATTCTGCGAAGATGGTCAAAATGTTGAGTCCAAAAAGTTTTGTTATTTTCTCTTTGCGTTATAATGTTTAAAACAATACAAAAACTTTGTTTTTATTTCCTCAATTTTTTAATTTTTGGTATTTTTGCTTTAAGAACTTATGTAATTGTAATTAATTTTCAATTATTAATTTGTATAATTTTTTTAATAATGGCAATCAACATAAAGTGTGATTAATTAAAATTAAAATGATGTAAAATAAAATTGGATTTTGAACATCATGTTAGATTTTTAGGAGTATATAATTTATGAATATAGATTTTGAACTTAATAATGAAAGCAACGAGATAAAATAAATCAACTGGTTAATTAAAATTAAAATCTCTGATTATATCAATTTTATAATGCATTCGTTCCGTCACCTATGTACGCTTAAGTGCCAGCTAGCTTTCTGTTCGCACTCCTTTTTTTCATTTTTCAATAAAATAACTCTCATTAATATTGTTTTATAGAATGATCACGATTCGTAGAGCTTATTTTTATATTATTTTATTTTGAAGTTTTATTAATGGAGTTTATTTTTATATAAGTATAATTAGTTGATTCAGCAGAGTAATTGAAGCATAGGTGTAGGATACTGTGACGAGCAATTACCCATTTTTTAACCTTTATTTTGAGTTATTTAATTATTATTTAATGCTTTAATCATGAATAACAAATTACAATAAATTATGCTTTGCGTAGGAATGAAAAAGTGAATGAAACTAACATTGGAAGATGACAAAAAAAGACGGTGATCACCATCATTTATCAAAATCTATGATTTATTTTGGGTTTAAATTTATCTTTTGCACCTTATCTAACTTTTATTTTATTGTGCTAAATATTTTAATTGCTATTTATTAACAATAAATTGCGTAAAAATTTCGTTTCACCAACTTCGTAATGGAGATGATTTTTTTTTTGATTTTTTGTTGTTTATTACTCGATTTTTTAAATAAGTTATTTAGCTGCTTTGCGTTGTCGTTTTGACGATGGCACTGATCAAGGCCGAGTGTTTTGGATCCTTATTTGTATCCATCCTTTAAATAAAAATAATTATTAAATTTAAATTTTAAACTAAAAATAGTTGTATTATTTAGATTCTTCGAGTACATTGAGTATTTATTTTAGTTATGTTTTTAAATTTTCCCACTTTGACGGATTCTTAAAATGTGAGAGTAAACAAATTTTTCTCAATATTTTCAACTTTAATTTGTAGTAGGCCTTCATTTCTCCCCTCGTCATTTGAATGGGCGTCAGGCTGGTCGTCAGCCCGTCAACGTCTCCGTGCACGACGAATTAAAAAAAAATTTTATTGTATGCGAGATTATGGGTAATTAAATCAACGATTTTATATTAAAATGAATTCCCCTTTTTATGTCGTTATTTTTAAATTTTAATAGGGGAAATACACCACTTCACAAAGCTTTACGACGGTCACAATTATTAAGTATATATTGCTTTTTCATCGTAAACTTCGTGCAATTTTAATTTTATTTTTATAAATTTAGATAATTGATAACCATTAAAATTGCGCAATAAATGCAATTCTTTATGAATTTGACGATGCTTTCTTTGTTTTTGAAAGGTGCAATGCTTATCATTAAAAATAATGTTTTATTAGTGCTATCCATTTGTGCTAAATATTTATTCATTTTTTATTTACATTTTTAAACAAAATTTAAAAAAATGTGAGCAGTACTTATTTTCGAACATAAATGGGTCTGTCTTCCGGTTTTTAGCTTCCAATTGTATCAAAATAATTTATTATTTTTATTTTAAAGGGTGTTTAGCATAACGTTGACTTAATTTTATCTTTTCTTTTGTTGTTGTCTGTTAATTAATTATTTATCTTATTTCAACATTCATAAACTATTATTATTTATTGCATTAATTTGAATTTTGCTTTAAAGGATTCATTAATATTTTTCAAGAACTTTGATTTATAAGAAGATTATAAAATAAAGCAGATCCAAAACATGTTGTTTTTTCTAAAATAAATTTGAAAAAATTAAAATTTTGAATTAAATAAACTAATATTGAATTAAAAGTATAAAAATAAAGCTGTAGCAAAAAAAAACGTTAATGAGTGTACAATTTTGTGTTACTAATATAAAATCATTATATTATACTTTAAATTGTTTATTTTAATCGCCATTAGGAATTATTGTAGAAAGCTTAGGTTTTTCATTTTTTTTAATATTAGTTATTTTGTTTTAATATTTTTAAATTTATAAATAAAATATGAAAGCCTCTGGTTTCATGTCACAGTGGATTTATGATTTCAGGATTATATGTGATTTATTGATTATGTTCAGAAAATTTTAAGCAATTTTTTGTTCAAATGTTATTGAAATTACTTTTTCTTTATTCATTTTAGTTGCGTCGCCTTGGCTTCTGCCGAAAAACATTCTTCCGCGGCCATGCCACCCACATCACTTGAGAATTTGTATTCTCAATTTATTTAAAAAGTTTTTTTTTTTGAAATCGATGATGAATTTTTGTCTATTTTAAATTTATTTTTGCAAACATTAAAAAAATAAATAAAGTAAAACCAAAGGCTACCATGACGTTAAACTATGGTTCAATTTAGTTATTTGGTTAATTTTTTTCTTCTAGTATGACTTATGGTTTATTTGACTTCTCAATATTTCTGACCAGCGGGTCTTTGTGTATCAACCTTATGTAATATATATAATTGAGTCCACGTGTTTTTTATTTATTAAAATTTACAGTATTACATTCAATAAATTTGAATAATAATAAAATCATATTTTAGCATTATATATTTATAATATCTGCTTTTTGGATTTTAATTAATGAAAATATTATCTTGATTTTAATAGCACATTTCAAAAGAATGTGATAGACAATTTTAGCAAATGCTTAAAATTACCATTATTTTTTATAATGTTTGACTCTTACTTTAATTTGGCTTTATAACTAAAAATTTTAGTATTTTTGATTATATCAATTGCATTTACCAACCTGTTACTACAATGTCATTTCTCAAGCCGATTGCGGCATCGTTTGAATATTAGAAAAATTATTTTTACGTTTTTGAATTATTAATAAGATTAATAAAATTGTTTTTCAACGATTAGGTAATTAGTTTTAAGTATCTCCTATCGAGACATATCAATTAATTTATTTTTGTGAAATTGATTAATGCAATCGGATTGCGACAGCTGTTGATTATGCTTTTTTGTTGCTATACAGATTAATTTGTTTTTATAAACTATGGATATTCATTTTTTGGTTCTGACATACATGAGCAATTTATAAAGGTAATTTAATTAGTGTCAAACACTCCCCCCATTCAATTCATATCTGCCTTTACATTGATATAATTTATTTTTTATTACAAGTGATAATTGTATTAAAATCGCTACTAAACAAAAAGAGCATTAAAAAATTCGTTTCGTTTTGATTTACTCAAAAAATCATTTTATTTGGCTTTAGTTTTAATTCAAGAATTTTATTCCTTTTTTGGTTTAAGTTTTAATAATATTTTTTTAGTTGATTTTGCTTGTTGATTTGAGCCCACCACCAAATTGTGCTCCCTTTTAAAACCTACTCCGCGTTTTTACCGAACAAAAGATGGTATCCACAAATATGTAAGTTGAAATTTTGTTTTTTAGATTTTAACATCGTTTTGGTTATTTATAAGTTTGTGTTGGAATTAGATTATTTAAAACGTATTGCCTATTTTTCGAAAGCGTTTTTAGTTTTTCAAATTGATTAAATTATTACATTTATTTATGATTTGAAAAAAAACAATTATTATAAATTTGTCTGCTTGGCATCAAGTTCATTTTTATGAAATGTCATTTAATTAAATTTTAAGAATTTTTTTTGCTGCTCTTTAATTCTCCGAGAGGCTTTTATTTCTGACTTGTATTCCAATTTAAAAAATATAAATTTTCAATTTAATTTAATCATTTTCAGGTGCTTCCCTATTTTGCGACCCTGAATTTAAACGACTTACACCAATTAACCCACGCCTGGGGATTGAACATTGCCTTCTTATTATACTTATGCAGTTTAATGATAGCTTTAATGGTAATTTTAAATTTATATTATTTTTATTTAGTTTTACTAAATCAATGGCTTCAGACATATGAACATGAACTGTGGCAAGTCCTTAGAACATCTGTTTTTGTTTCTTGAATCGTCAGTCAATTACTAAAAGAAAAACACTTAAGATTTATTTTATATTTTAGGAAACGCCCGCAAAATATTACCATAATAGGTGAATCTTTATTTTTATTTGATTATATTAAATTAGCTGTTTTATAGTATTTATTTTTGTTCTACTACATAATTAATAAGAAAGCGCTTTGTTTAGGAAAATTTCCGGTAGTTTTTATAAGCTCATTTAATGTTTTAATTTTACATTTAACGTATTTTATTAAAATTGATAATTAAATTTTATATGCTTATGCATTTAGTTATATATTTTAAATATTTATGCAACCAACTATAACAGAGGGCTGAATTATCGTTCATGGGTTTCCATCCTGTTGTTAATTCAAATATTAATATTCATTTGGTCAAATTTAATTGTAAGTTGGCCGGAAACGCAATAGCAATATATTTAATTTAATATAAATATTACGTATTATACACATTAATTGCTGTTTTTAATATTATTTATTTGTTTTAAATTTTTTTATTTTACCTTACGATCAGTTGATTTTACATAAGTATTTAAATTTGTAATTTTAAATTAATAATTTGTGTAATATTTTTTAAATTTGTTTTTATATGTATTGTAAACATTAAATGTAGTTTTAGAGAAATAAAAGTTAACGTTTTTGTGAGTGTTTTTATTTTTACATTTATTAATTATAAATAAACATTATTAATTAAAAAGTTTATTAACAATTGCCGAGTGCCATCGTATTTGTAATTCAGCAACGTGTTTTATTAAACATTTTTTAAATCTTTGTTGTCTTTTTGTTATCCTTTTATTGAATAAATTTATAGTCAACTTATATTTTTAGGGTGTCGTAAGACCGTCTTGCATTGCACAGCATGACCCAAAACAGAAAACGTCATGAATGCTCAATGCTCCATGCCAAACGCTTTCTCGGAATGATGAATTAAATAAAAAGTTTGATTAATTATAGAAATCCTTAATTAAAGTATTAGTTATAAAATTTTTGACTTTTACCATTCAATATGTTTTTATATTTTTGTGAGCAGACATAAAATAACAATTTTAATTCTTCTTAATCGTTTTTTTGCAAACACTTAAATATTCTCTGCAACAGGGCACCTGTTGCGAATCATTGGCTGCCAAAGTAAACTCTGCAAATTTGATCTATTTGAATCTTAGTCATTTAATTTTACTCTATTGAGACCTTAGTATTTAAACTTTATGTTTTATAATGGTTTTTATTAAAATTAGGGTTTTAAATTTATTTAAATCACTTAGAGTATGAATATTTTTAATTTATTTCTTTGATTTAAAATGAGCGTTTAATAAATTCTTTTCAATTTCTTTTCTCAATTTAAATTAAATATGCCTTTATTTAATTTATAATTTACAAGTTTCTACATATGAACGATTATTAAAAAAAACTTTTATTTTATATTTGATTTAATCTGGGCATCTCTTACCCATTTTCAAATTAATTAAATAGAGCCTGACGAGTACACTTGTAATCAATCTTTGTGAGTAAAGGGAATTGGCGGCGTTTGTCTAATTAAATTTTTTAAAAATTGTATTGTAAATTATTTTAATTAATAAAGTGTTTAATATCATGTAAAATTGTTTATTTTATTTCGAACTAATTAATTTCCTCTATTTTCAATTGTTTATAAACAAATGGATTTTATTCACCAAAAATGCTGTTAATCGTTAGTGACATGGCAAAATTTAAATTTGGCAATTTTAGTTTATTGATAATAAATATTAAATTATATTTAGCTTCTTTTATAGTGAGTGTATAAATTAGGTTTTTAAATTTGTTTTAATATATTAGAAAACAAATTATCATACGGGCTAAAATCAACACACAACTTTCAAATTAGAGCTCTTTAATTGCATTAGATATCTTATATCGAGGTCGTCATTAAAAGTTAATTTTAAATTGTATTAAAATTTGCATTAATCTTTTAAAATTCTCAAAGGTGCTTGGGTTTGATGAACATGAATAATGAAAAAGATAGTAAGATTAAATCAAAATAACAAGAAACCCATTTTTTAATTATTTAGGATTAGGTAAATATGTTTTGAACATGATTTTCGGGCTAGTTTCATAATTCTAATTGATCCCGTTCGTGTTGGATTTTTTTTAATAATTATCTTATTTTAGCGTTTTGTGTTAGCTTGAATTTGTTTATTTTAAATAAGCGGTATAAGTAGAATGATGAGTATGTAAGAGATTTTTGAGAGGCATTTACATTGCTGTCTTATTATTTCAATTTATTACAAAAATAAATTTTAAAATTTTTTTGTAACTTTATTAATATTTCTTCCTGACACACTGCTTTATGGTTAATTATCAAATCTTGATTAAAAAAATTTATTAATAATTAGCTTTTGACTTTTATCACTCAATATATGCCATTTCGATGGTCTTTAATCAAGCGTGAGTCTGTCTTGTAGGCTCCGGCAAAAAATAGCAATACGTTCGAACAGGGGGTACAACCTTTAAAATATTTGTAGACTGAGCTATTAAATTGAACATTTTTAATTTTAAAAAAATTATTTCCCATCATTATTGTTATTATTTTTTGGGTTTTATTTCAACGGGTATGCCCAATAGAAAATAATACTCCCCTTTTTTTGCTTTTTATCTAAACTTTGAGATGTAGGATAGGTTAAATTAAATGCACAATGTATGCAAATATATATAGCAAAAATCCGCGTTTTCGCTACCATGAAGATCAACTATTATTTATTTTTATTTTTTTTATTATTTCATTGTCTTAAATTTGTTTATGACCATTTGTTGTGGCTGGCTTGTTATATATATATATTTTGGAATTCATTTTATGCATATTAATTATCTATTATTTTTAATGTTTTTAAGGCAGTGTTTAACCTTAATGCATTTTAATTTTAATTATTATTAGATCAATAGTTTCTCCGACAAAGCAAAGTCACTATGTATTGGAAAAGCGCTTACTCTACTTTTAGTATTAAGTTAATAATTATTATTAATTTTATTTTAAAAAAGGTTCTAAAATTGCTAGCAAAGAGATCCAAAATGCCTACATTCACGTAACCATCGGTTGCTAAGGCGGCGCCATGAATTGTCGTTGAAGTGTAACTGATCTGAAAAGCTGGGTTGCCTCCTTTTTTATAGTTAATTTTTGCATTAATAAGTTCAATTTTTGTTATGTATGACCTTTTTATTTTTTTTATTTTTAAATATAAGATAAATATTTAAAACATTTTGTTCAAGTCTTAATTAGGCGTTAGAATAAGTTAATTTTTTTAAGGTTTAAAAACTATCTATAACTGACCTTTACATCAATAATATACTTGGAATCCTTTTTGAATTAATATTTATTTGTGTTTTATTATTTAATTTTGAAAAGACGTCTCATTTGATTGTTTGTTACAATCTTGTCACGCCGGATTTTTTTCTTTTTTGGACGGCATTGATGAATAAAACTTTTTATTATTTTATTGATTTAGTTATGCCTGAACACTTATGTCGCAAATCATTTTTTCGATTTAAACATACTTTGCTAGATTTATTATTTTTTAATTTTCGAAAAACTAGATAGTTTTTATAAGATTTTTAATATAGGTAAATTTTTTGATATTATTTAAATAATATTCGTTTATATGAGGTAAAATTATTTATTTTATAAAATTTGTTAACGAGCATCACACGAAATACGTATTTTAACTGGAATTTACAATTCGTTTTTCTTTCAATTTGGACTTCACTATGAGACTTCGTTTCGCAATAACTGATTTTAAAACTTATTTATTAAAATAAATTGCCCCAGAGTGCTAGAAGAGTTCGTCAGTTTACGTGTCCAAAATTCACTTTAAGTCTTTAAAAATTATTTTTATATAATTTTAATAGTATTTCTTTTTCCTTAATTTGAAGAATGAATTGTTTAGTACATTTCCGCTTTTATTAATTGTACTTTGAATACAGGCACGAGAGTGTTTGTATAGCATGCAATGCAAAAATCAGGATTGGTTTATGAATCGGTTTATTATTTTACTTTAATATTTTAATCTAATAATTAGTTTTATTAATTTTTAAAATTTATTTTGTGGGATGCTTTATAGTTTTGGCAGTTGTCGATTTATTAAGAAAAAAAAGGATTTTTTGTTTATTAAATCATATTGAACGAAATACTCTGATAAAATTAAAAATAGAAAAAATCATATTATTGTCTTTAATGTTTAAATGTGAATATGTTGCCTTATTTTACTACTTTGTTATGCTTTTAATTATTTGTTTTGTTAAATAATAAAGAAGATTGTGTTCTTAGTAACCAAAGAAGAAAGAAAAAAAAATATTTTATGAATTTATATTTAGTTTAACTAAAAAGATCTGGGATCACTTAAACTCCGGTTAGGATGACGCACATTCTTAAATTAATATTTGAAAGATTATTTGAGATAAATTGCCCTTATCAAAGCTTTAATGTTTATATATTTATTAGGTTTTTATTCTTTTCTATTTGAATGAACTGACAACATACAAATGGGGTTTTACAGAAAATATTTTTTTGTAGTATTCTTTTTTTAAGATAATTCATTGATTTAATTTTAGTAACTATTTAAGTAAGTTTTTATAAAATCTTGTTTATATTTATCAATATTATATGTATAACAAAGCAAGCCAGATTATATGTCCAATTTTGGCCTTTTATGTTTTATATCATTTAATTTAATCTTTTTAAAAAAAATGAATCTCTTATTTGTTTAGTCAATTAAATATTTAAAATATTTCAATGATTTTTCACAAATATTTCTTTTAATTATTTCTTAATTGATTTTTAATCTCAACATTAATAATATTTTCATTTATATTTTAAGACGCAACATTTTTGCTTAAGTTTAAGCCATACATTACTTGAACAGCTACTTAACTTGCTTATCAGTGGATGCAGCAGACCAGCCAGGGTAGCTTTAGGAATGTCCTTTGCCTTTCGGTGTTAATGAAGATATGTCCATAAGGCTTTCTAGGAGGGCAAATTGTGTTAATTGTTTAAAATTTAAAGAGTAGCCACAGTCTTTGCTTTGTTTATTTGATTCAATTGTTAATTTGTTAATAATGGGTGGCTTCAGATGGTACTTCATACCTTAATTAATTGTAATAATTATACGCATTTGTAATTTTTATTTTTTCCCTCTTTTTGCAATTGTTATAATTACTTTTCTCGTATTAGTTATTAATTTTTTGATATTAATTTAATACTCTTTTGCTCAAGCTTAGGCATTATTATATTTAAAGCAAGATTAAAAATCTAATTGTTATAAAAAGACTAAAAGAACAATTAAAACTTCCTAAATTAGTGGTTGAACATTTTTTAATCATAAAATTAACGACAAACTTTAAAACAAATAGCTTTTCTTTGGCTCTAAATTTATTCTTTAATAAGCTAATTTTAATTTTTAAAATGATTTTTAGAATATTTAAAATTTGCATTTATTTTATCAATTTATTATAATCATAGTATAATGGTGCAATGTGCCAGATTGACGTCGTCTAAGTCACAGTGTCTCTTTGCTACAGCGTCGAAAACATCTGCTTTCTCTGCTTTCTCTTCATCGTTTTCATTATGCATTTTACCAAACAAATAAGCTTTTTTAATTGGCACAAGAAATTTCATCTGTTTAAAAATATTTTTAATTTCATTTTTGAATCCTAATTTCAAAATTTTAGGTAAAAACAACAAGCATAATGTTTTTATTAATATGTTTTATTTTGGGGTAAATATTAAAAACAATGTAATATAAATTTTTTTATCAGTTTATTTATTTAATTTTGAATTTTTGATTCCCATCGATGTTTTTTACTTAACATGATTGAGTCAAGCTTTGCGAAGGAAAGCGATGTAGAAAATAAAATAAATCTACATAATCTTTCAAAATAGCAGCAATTGCCTTGTGAGTGGCCGGCTGAATCCAACTAGGACCCTTTGTTGTGCTATTTCTAGCAAAACATTAATCTTGTCATTTGGAGCATGTGATTTTTTTTATCCATTCAAATGACATTTGATAATTGTCCAACCTTTTTTGTCCATTTCGCCCTTTGTTTAATTAGCAATTATAAAATTTTTAGTTGCTTACATATAATATTTTTTTTAACTTTTAGGTATTAGATTTAAATAGTTATTGCTGATTATAATGTCGGAAATTTTATTTTAACTTTTAACATATTGTTTGTTGTTCCCATTTTTTGAGAATTTGTTTGATTTTTTTAATAATAATTTTTAGAATAATCCTTTTGGGTTTTTAGGTTTATTTATTTATTTATATATAACGTTCCTTCAATTTTATATTCAAATTTATTTAATTGGAAACTTAGACAATAGAATATTTATTAATATACAAAGAATTTTGACTTTTTGTGGATTTTTTAATATGGTTAATTTAAAACAAATAGCATTTTTTGGCTCTAAATTTATTCTTTAATGAGCTAATTATAATTTTTGAAATGATTTTTAGAATAATTTAAAATTTGCATTTCTTTGATAAGCAATGAGCCAGCAGTGTAACCAAGCTTCTTCTGATGACTTTCTTTAAATTTATTTAAAATATTGAAGTATTATTAATGTATATTTTAATAAATATTTTTGTTGTTCTAGTTTTAACGAAATTAGCTGAAATAAATAAAACAAACAATAATATTTATGAATAAATTTTTTTTTTTAAGTATGTGATAGAAAATAATCTTTCCTGGCCAGCGAATACAGCGCCATAAATGCTGCGGCTTGCGATGGAGCTTCGTCACAGGAAGAGTGTTGGGGAATTGATTATCGTTTAAATTTTTGGGAGTTAATTATAATTTTAACATATCGATTTATAATCCATAGGTTTACTACATATTATCATAATCTTGTTAAATTTTTTTATCTTTCTTATTTGTTTAAAATAAATAATGCTTTTTAATCTGAATTTGTTTCTGTTAAAAAATAAGATTTGTTTTGGTGAATCAATAATTATTCATTATTATTTGCGTAGACAGCCAATTTTGAATGTAAAATTGTTAATGCTTTTATTAAATAATCATGCTTTCCAGCCATCTCGATATTCATTCTTGCTTCGCAGAACACGTGTCATTCTCACAAATTTATTCAAGCATTGATATTATAATAAAAAATACTTTCGGTATGTTTTTCTTTGGTATCTTTCAATGCGTAATGAATACTGTAATAATTAAAAATTTAATTATAAACCAAAAATTGTTACGTGTTATTAACCTATTTGAATCAATTAGTTTTTTATTCTTATCAAGTATTTTTAAACTAATTGCATTTTTTCAGATTTGCATTATTACCTTACACCTGAAAATTTTATGAACAAATTTTTAAGGATTCATCCCAAATTAAAGACAAGTATTGTAGCCAAAATTTAATTTACTCTTTAAGAAAAATGAGTTTGAATCTTATTTAGCCATTTTAATTACAAAAGTTTTTCTTTTTATGGAAATAATTGGCATGCACTTTTGTTTAAAATTTTAATTGATTTTACAGCTAATACCAAATTTTTTTTGTATTTTTTATTTACACTCATTTAATTCCTATTTTAATTTTAAGCAAAAAAACGTCATGTTAATTAATTCTTTTTAAATATTATAAGAGTTAAATAACTATGCCAACAACTTTGAACCTTGGATCCATTCGCAGCAAAAGGCTTATTTTAACATTTTTGTTAATTTTTTATTGATTTATAATTTCCAGAACTGAATTACGAACTGCTTGACCAAATTTTTAAACTGATTAAAACTTATTTCATTCATATTTCTATATTATCAATTTCTTTTGGGTTGTAAATTTCGATTTAATAGTTTGTAGTTATAATTTGCCTTTATATTTTATCACAATTTTTGTTTATATGACATACTCCAGCAGCAGTATGTTGATTTGGGCCCGTTCCTGTCGTCTGTCCAAAGAAATGGAAGGTGTAGCAGACACGGGGTTTATTAAAAAAAATTAATTTTATCATTTTAACTGAACATATTTTATGGCAAAGTTTATTTAATGATATTTAATTTAATTTTAATTAATTTTCACATATTGCGATCTTTTTATAAAAAGATGGATTTAATTCTATTTCATGTCCAAAAGACGACAAATTTTAGTTTTTAAAATCAAAATTTTCAATATAATTATTTCTTAACAAAAGCCTTTTACCCGTTTAAAAGTTTACAATGGCATTAAATAGGTCAAATTTTTTTAATTTTTGAAATGATGATGTATGTCATTCGGCATTTTTTATTCTAATTTTTATAATAAAGATTTGTTAATTTCGTCACAAGGTATCCGGTGTAGTCCAATTGCTAAATCACCAGTGGTCAGTTTTATTTCATTCATATTTCTATTGTTAATTTTTGTTAAATGTAATAATAATTTTTAATTTGCAAATGTTTTCATTTACGAAAATAGATTTATAATAATTTTTTATATTTTTATGAATAATAAATTCACTTATACAAATACATTTTTTGCTGGTCTGTTTCTAATTGGTCGTAAATTTTTTTTGCTAGTATATTATTTGATTTAATTTTCTCAACCAGGTAGGCCCGTCGGTCATGTACAGATTAAAATTAATTACTAAAATAAACATGATTATTTTATTTGTTATCTTTTATATTGTATTTTTAAATTATTTTACTTCTATTTACAATAATCTAAGCAACAATTTTATGCTTCTGATGTATTTAAAAATTATAATTTAATGATACCAGTTTGTTAGAAAACCCTCGCGGTGATAAAATTAAATATTATTGTATTTTGGCCTGTCGATGTGTATATACATTACTGAGAATTTTGTTGCTAATTTAAGAATTTATTTATATTTCCGCACCCTCAGAAATAATATTCAACTTTCATAGACAATTAAACAAAAGCGGAAAAACATTTGTCAACAGATTATTTTGGTGGGAACAAAATAACAAACAAACAATTGCAAATTGTCCATGAATGTCACGCATCGCTGGAGCGCCCCCCGAATTTTTTCTTTGGGGTTTTGAATTTTACATTAAGATTTTGTTGCCTATTTATTGCAAAGGTGCCATTGCACACATTACAATAGACATCGGACTATTAATGGATTAAATGTACCATCATTGTTCAGTTCATCCCCATCAATCACGTTGCCGTGTCCACAGCGTACGGTCGTTAATTATGGTCGTTTTAATTTATTAAGATACAACTAAATTTTGGTTTTTTTAAATTTATATACAAAAAGGTTTTAAATACTATAAATATGCGAGTGAACTTGCTGAGTTTGTTGCGTTGTAGTATTCTGCACGTACCTTTTATGCATTTTATAATTGATATGCGTCTGCCAGGAACTCCCTCTTTTTTGGCAGGGCACCGCGATTTGAAAAATAAGTGTCGAAAACGCGGCTATAATATAAAGAAATAATTCTGAAAGCTTAATTTCATTTATTTAGAATATGTTGTATGATTATTCAATAAACATAATTTGTAAGTGAATATTTTTAGTTTGCCGCAGGTAATTTGATTTTAAAATTAATTTACGCTTCCAGCTTTATTTAAACAAAAATCTTATAACATTTAGAACAATGGGTTTTAAATTTTTAATTAATAAATATTACATCATTTATATAATCAATCCCCATCTATTTTTATTTTTTCAATTTACTTAATTATACTTTGTTATTTAATAAAAAAAATTAATTTTTTTTAGGACATATGTTTTTTTGATTGACTTTTAATAATTTGATAAGTTTTGTATTTAAATTTTAATATAAATTTTAACGATAATAAGTTTAGCTGTGTTTTCAAAAACATTAAAAATACAGCATACGTTTAATTTATTTTTAATTTAAAATTATTTTTCTTTAAGACGCATGTCATCATTGATTTTAATATTTGTTTCCAATAGTGAAAAATTTATCGTTCATGCTCATACACATTTTTTAAATATAAAAATTACTTTTGTTTAATTAATTGTATATATATTTGTTTGAAATTTGTTTATATTATCAATAATGTGTTTTATTTAGTTCGTGAGTTGAATGAATTCTACGATTTTATCTTTTTTATTTTGGTTGATTTCGCATTTTTCTTGTTGCCGTTACATTTGCATTTAGTTTTATTTTTTATATTAAATAATTAAATGTTGTGAGATTTGGATTTCTAAAAGTTGTTTTATAATCTATTATATTATGGTAAACTCTCTTCAAGAATTCAAAAATCCTGTTCCATTTCCAATTAAAACAAATGTGATATTAAAAATTGAACGAACTTAATATTCTTCTTATATTTTACTCGTTGCAATTCAATATAATATCTTATTGTTTGTCGACAATAAAACTGTTTCCCGAGTTCGCTGTTCTTTTGAAAAAGTTGCAGTTTTTTAAAATTTTTTTAATTGATACATAGATTCTGATTTAAATATTGGTTTTATGTTTTTCGATAAATTAAATTGCATAATTATTTCTTTTATCGTTATATATTAAAACTATATTATCGCTCATGAATAATAAAACGATTATTAAAATAAATTTTTTGTGTGAATTCTCGTTTATGCGGATTTGTTTTATGCCAGTTTTCAAATTTTTAAAAAATTCAAATAATACTTTTATTGGTACTTATTAATAACTTCAACTATTGAGTCCAACAATCCTTACAAATGTTATGAGTTGTTTTTTTATATTTGGGGCACGATTGAAGTTTGCTATCACATTAATTGCTGAATATAAATTTTTGTGGTTTACTTTGATGGTACACGCACTTATTTAATAATTATTTAATTTTGGAAGCATTTTCAATTTATAATATTTTGTGTCAAAACGTTTTTTGCGCTTAAAAACAAGCCTGATTGGGTTTTAGTTAAATTGTGTTTGGTTATTTTCAAACCTTTTATAAAACATTGTTTTGGAAGCTATTACATAAAAATCTAAACGAAATTTAACAGTTTGTATTAATTTATTTTACTTAATAAAATCTGGTATTAAAAATTTTAAAAACTTGATTTCTTAATTGTTTGTTTTTATTATTTATTTTGTTCTTACAACTTATGTAATTCGTTTGTGCCTATTTTTGCTTTATTGCTAATTTTACAACCGCCTCAAATTAGCCTTATCCAATCGATAATATTTTTTTGAATTAGTTTCTTTAATTTCTTTCTTCATCTAGTATTTTTCCATTAGTAACCCATGGGTTACTAATGTTCAAACCCCCCTCAAGGGGGGGGGGGGTTACAATTAGAGAGTGGGTTTCAAATGGAGAGTGGGTTACTATTTTTCAATTTAGTACTTTTTTTGAAAATTTTTTTACCTACCTAAGCAGGCAAACCTCAAGAATCCAAAGAATGAACTCGATGATAAAATGCAAAAAAATTGGGTGTTTGTAGAGCTTCAATTACTGAATGGAAGTGCAAAGCTGGCCTTTCTATCACCAAGAAAAGTTTTCTGATGCAACAAAAATTGGAATTTTAAAAAATATGCCAAAATAAAGGGAAGAATGCGAAAATGCCAGATACCGTTATCGCTGATATGTTAAAGATTTCAGAATGCGGGAATGTCGTATTTTTGCATTGGCTCGAATTATTTGTTGTTATTTAAAGATTAAATAAAGTATTATTTCGAAGTTTTTTATTAAGATTCTGCATGTCGTCAAATGCATTTTTGGTCCCCATAATTATCCGATAAACAATCAATTAGTGATCAGTCAGCAGAAACATTCATCTAATCGATGCAAATTCTTTATTCTTTACAAATATACTTTGTTTTATTAATTTAAATATGCAGATAGCTACGATTTATTTTGGTTGCGTTGAAAGTATAGTGGAGTTTGAACTGCTTAATTGTGCCTAAAGTTTATGTAGCCTTTTAGTTGTAGATTTTATCGTTTATGTTTATTTTTTTGTAGAGCATAATAAAATATTTATTTTAAACTAAATTTTGTTGATTTTGCTAACCTTTGAATTAAATTTTTACAATTTTAATTCATTATTTTATAGTGAATTTTATACTTCGATCAATAATTGTTTTATCTTTGTATCTAAAAATTTTGATTGAAAATAAAAAAATGAAAGAAAGAAAGAAGAAAACAAAATGTTTCAGTATTAAGGAAATCTAAAAGTATTCGTTTCGAAAATTTTTTCTCAGAAAAAGTCAATTGCGGAAAAAAACAAAAAATCCGCAACCCGCTTTCCGCAACCTAAAAAAGACCGCAATTTCAGCAATCCGCAATCCGCATCCGCAATTGCGTCCAGCCCTGATGGTTACTCACAGAAGAGGACAATAAAATAGGAAGGCTTGCACTTGCACAATTACAGAATAATTTGTAATTTAATATTATAATGCAAAATAAAAATTTTAAAACAATTAGTTATCGTCTTGGAAAAAAGTGATGACCAAGAAAATTAAAAAACATATTTATAATTAAAAATATATTGAAAGAACTTTTGCTTTATTATGTAATTTAAAGCAATTAAAATAAATTGTTCCAGAAACTTATGTTATTTTAAACATAATGACATACGTTTAAGTTTAAATGCAAATAACCATTATGGAGTAAATTTCAAAAAAAAAATTTATTTTAAATACGCTCTGTAAGATGTTTTTGTTCTTTTACAAAAATGTAGGCTTTTTTTATTTGCAATATGTAATTAATTTTTTGACTAGATAAAAGTTAATGAGTATATATTTAAACTCTTTTCAATTTTGCAGTTTTTTTTTTAAAAAAATGTGATCCGCAAAAGTTGATAAAAATACAATATAATATTATTAAGCTAAACACTCAAGGAGGCGAAAGAGGAACTCGAAAAAAGGTTAGAATGTCAGCTAGGCATTCCTGTATTGCCTTTACCAACGTAATAATGATTAAATATGTCTTAAAGATTTGATTATTAATTTGGATTAATTAAAAAATTAGAAAAATTTAAAATAAGCATTTAATTATATTTAAAAAAATTCTAACATTAAACAGTTGGAAAACGTATGAGATTAATTTAAAAAATTGCATAAATGCTTTTCTTAAAAACAAAAAACTAACATAACCTGCGGTAATAAGATAATATAAAAAATTCAAATTATTTATTGAAGCGAGATTGAATTGAGGAATTTCATTTCTATAAGGGCAATGGAGAAAAATCAGGTGCAGAAAAATCAATTTGTAAAAATAAATCTCAAATATATGTTTAAGTAAAATATAAGATAAATAAATAAAAATAAACAAACCTAAAAAATTAATCAAATATTTTGACATGCGTTTTAAAAACAAATATTTAAGAAAACTTCAGCTCAGTTTAAAAAATTTTGCCACAAAATCAATAATAACAAAAGAAAACTTAAAAATGAATAACAAATTAGATGAATATAATAAACATATGTATGTTAATTATAATTTTATTGGCAAAGTAAGATACGAAAACTTTAATAAGTTGAATTAATGCTGAATCAATATAAAACGGTTATAATAAAATTTTATTGAAAATTTTTTACAATTAAAAAACATTCAAATAAAATGAATGACAATGTTGTTTACAAAAATAGCTGCTATTTAGCATAAGGACTAAATCATTTGCAACTTTTAAGAAAAATAATTTTTTGATAGCCAAGAAACGTAACTTTCTGAAAATAATAATAAATTAATTTTAATATAATATAAAGTCATATATTTACTAAAAGTGATTTGTATTTTTCAAAATCTTCAAGCATATAAAATTAATGATAAAAAATGTAAACAAATCCGGTCTACTCTGGTTAAATTAAACTAAAATGATTAAACTAAGCATGTTGTTACCTGATGGTATCTAAAATGTGCCCAAAAAAATTTTATTAATTATGTAAATAATTAATAAATTTAAATTTTTTTTCAAAAATATTTTTTTATTCTTGATGCAGAATTGTTCGGATGGGTACCAGCGATTGGCAAAAAAATATCTACTTTCTGAAACTCTACATATCGAAACATGGATTCATCTTCTTGAACTACGTGGCTTTCTCCGGTAGGCTCTTACCCAGCGGCGTCCAAACAATCGCAAAAATTCGACTTGGGGCATCCGACGTATTAAAAGGGCCGCTCGTATTATGTTGCGAACGCGCGAAAATTAAACCATGTCAACAACCTAATGAATAAAAACAAAAATAAAAAACATTAAAAATCTAAGGAATGAAAAAATTAATTTTTTGTTAAAAAGGACAATTATTTAAATATCAAATAAAAGTGAGTTACATTTTTGAAGTGATACTCAGTGGGATGGAATTATAAAAAAACAAACTGTGTGAGTCCGTATGGTACGAATCTTAATAATTGTAATTCTAATATAAAAAAAACTGTAATTTTGAATAAGCATTCAAATTGAAAAAATTAATCATTTATTAAAAAACAAAAAGTTATTTGATTAAAGCTCAATATTAAACCGATAACAAAAAAATAGCTTATCAGAGATAAATAAAAACTTACTAAGTCCAAAATATTTTATACCTAATTTGTTATTCTCCTAACGTGTAAAATACCAAATTAAAAGTTATAGTTAAACTATGACTCTATTTAATAATCGTTTTCACCGGGTTAAACAATTGAAAAAATATATTAACAAAATAAAAGAACGATAATGTGGATGGTCATAAAGTAATAAAAAACCCATTATTAATTTGCCTAGTTTCGAAGCTAAAATTATGTTGCGATTTACTACTAAAATTTCAATTTATGAACGAAAAATTCAAGCTTAAATAAAAATCTAAAAATACATCAGAAAAATTTGTCCTCAAAAATCTGCAACAAATAAACCAATAAAATGAATTAAAAGCATTTTTTCACCGAGTTAACTTTGTCCAACAACTCGGAAAATATCATATAAAATCAATTAATCTAAATAAATAATAAATACATATGTTTTATAACATAACCTTTCAGCATAAAGATTTAAACATTTTTCTATTATACATTCCGTTAAATTTTCATATACAGTTTTTCTTTGTTTTTTGTTTCATATTATTTCTTTCGTTCACATTTTTTCTTTATAGTATTCGTTTTTTGATTTCTTTGTACAAAATCACAAATTTTTTCCACTTTTGGTGATTTATAATTTTAATTTTAATTATAGAAAAAGATTAATAGCCCTAAATCTATAATTGCTATATCTCGATGGGTTATTTTATTTGACAAGCGGCCAATTCTCGAGTTTGCTGAAGAGCATTCGAAGGGAAGAGAACACGCTTCCAGAATTCTTGGCCTGCTGTTCAAAACAAATGAATTTGGTTTAATTGAAAATTTAAATTCTTCAAATAATTATTTTTTAATTTTAATCATAAACATTAAAATATCATTATTGATTTGCTAAAACAAAGCTAAACTAAATTTACTTCTATAATTAAAAATCAATATTAAATTATCAGAAAGTCGATTGAATGATTGATTGTTTGATTATTAATACAACAATCCGCCACATAGGACTCTGTCAACAAGCGAAGACATATAAATCATGGCGTTAATTGCATAAATAAACAAATATTGTATAAAGGAAAAATCATTTTAAAAACGATTAAGCCATAAAATGTTTGATCAATATATTATTTAAGTTTGTAGACACAAATAAGCTGAAGGGGAACAAAAGTTGGCTCGTCCGTCGCATTCTTGATAAAAAAAGCGCAACTATTTAATTTTAATAATTATTGACCATAGTTTTTAAATTAGCTAATAATGATAAAATTATTCCTAGTAATTAAATTATCAAAATAGCGACCTTAATGGTTTGCTCGGATGCTCCTGCTACACTAAAAGTAATTTCTAACCCCTCAGAGCGACTACTGTTTAAGATTTATAAAATGACAAAACCAAAATCCACAATCCATTTAAAAATGATAATATTAAAAACAAATAAACCACAATTATTACCCATAATGTAACAAAACTCCAATAAATATAGGCGAGCATACGTGAACACCATATCATAAATTAAAAAAAAAAATTTTATACAAATAAAATAGTAAATGTATTAAATCGAGATTTTAACTATTATTAATTGATATTGAATATTAATTGTTTTAAAATCTAAAGAAATGAAAGCTTATTTTAAATTGGCGCGAATTAAAATAAAAATTACGTTAGAAAATAAAACCCTAAACTACCCTAAGTAAACTAAAAATCAAGGAACTAAAACATCCAAGACCATAGAGCAATAAATTAAATAAAAACTATCTAATTAAAAATGAATATTGATAAATGAAAAAATGTATGTATATTAAAAAAAATCTATATATTTTAACTAATAGTGAAATCTTATTAAATCAAAGTTTTTGTGAGATTATTAATTTTCCTTCTCTAACGTTTTGGTGTTTATTACTTTGTGGTGTACTAATATTAGCAACAAATATTTTTTAATTATTCTTACTACTTTTAATATAATTCGTCGGGTTCTCTTTGTGCCTTAGTTTTTGCTTTCTTCATTTATGTTTATTGCATTTCAAAATAAGAATACAATTACTAGATATTTCGAATAAATATTTAAATATGAAAGCGTTTGGTAAAAATAGCATTCAAACGATTAGTAAGGCAGCTATCAAGAGGTAATAAATATTTTAAATAATCCAATTAAAAAAGTTTATCGATAAAAATTATTTTAATATATATAATCTTATAAAATAGTATTGTAAGTAAAAATTTAAAAAATTAACAACAAAAGATGCATTGAAAAATTAAATTTTTTACAAATTTCTGGAATTTTTGTTGATTGAAATTTGATTAATTTAAATGTTGTCTATTTTTATTTAAAACAATAAACAGGAAACTTTCCCGGAACAGCCATATGAATATTTAGAGGAAAAGACGGCTCACTGATGAAGTCCGGATGCCGCACATTGTCGTCTTAAATTGGTAACCACTAAGATATTTAAAAAAAGTTTAAAAATTATCAAAAATAGCGAATTTGCTGAACACAAATAAGGATTTAACCAATATAATTACGTGATAGCCTGGTAACTATTAAAAAAATAATTTCCATTTTATAAGAAACATAATAATTACATAATAAAGATTCGATGTAGGAAAAAGACGATTAATATGAAAGAAATTCAACATTGGGCTAATTCCATTTGTAGAGTGATTTCGTAAGTATTTGAGGAATAAAATTTATTTATACATAAATTACTCTGAAATTAAAAAATAGTTAACAAAGATTTTACATTGATTTAAGCTTTAAATGAAGCAATCATACCAAATCATTGACTTAAAACGTAAAGATTTGATTATAAAATTTTATTATTTATATTATATTTTATACATACCTATAAATAAAGCAGCTTAAAATATTGGTTAATATGCGCTTATGCCTATGAAGACGGGGCCGAGGCCCCCCCAAGACGGCGAGGGCCGCAGCCCTAGCCACCAGGTCCTCATCGGACAGGGGCTGCCCCCCACCGGTGTGGGTGCGGCGGGGCCGGAAATTGATCTTTTTTAGAGTTTCGCCGCCTTTATTAAATTATTGCAATTTAATTTTATTGCTTTGTCTTGTTTTTATTTTTGCTTATTGGAGTTTTGTTTTTTCCACAGAAGGTTTCAATTAATAAATTTCTCGCGTCTCGAGCCGAATCGTCTCGAGCCGAACTGTCTCACCGGATAGCTGAAGTTTGGATAAGTAATTTATATTTAATGCTGTTTATCGCAGAGCTTTTAGCATAATTTTTTCACAAAAAAAAGAAATAAATATTACCAAACCATGAGGATCACCACTTATTACATTGATATAATTTTTATATTATATTTTGTTGAAGCTAACAACTAACTTTTAATTATATTAAAATTTAAATTTTTCCGAAGTTTTGATTACCAATTTATAACATTTAAGCATTGTTTAGGAAAAATACAAATTTTTTAAAAGAGATTTTTTTAAATTTTACCCATAAAATGCTGTTTTTTAGTTAAGCTTTATGTTTTTTCAGTTTTCTTCATTGATTTAAAAGTGGTTCCTGACGCTCCACATAAGTTGTTCATGGGCAACTTTCATTTTTTTATGCCTAATTGTTTTGGTGTTCGAGTCTGAGAAAAGTGATTGATTGTTCAATATTTATTTTAGCTCAGTTATTTAATTGTTTAAATTATTGACTACCTTTTAAACACCTTTTATTTTCAACTAAATAAATATATTTAAAATAAAAATATTAGGTTTGGTATATTTTTTGCTGATAAATTATTAATTATTTTAATAAGTGCTGTTAATCAAAATTTATTTATAAAAAATGTATTTCATATTTTTACTTAATTTTTATCTTGAACATATTATTTCGTTTTTTAAATTTATTGTTCAAATAACTATTTTATAATTTTTTAGTCAGACTTGCTGGCACCAAAATGGTTTCTGAGTTGTATGGCTGCTTTCACATGGATAGTTGATCGGTTCATCAATTCGTGCAAAAGCAGCTATCAATTTAATAATTAATTGCCGATATGAATACAATAAATTAAGTGAAATAAAACTGTTTTATATATTAAAAAAATGCATAAAAAGATTAATTGGTTTGAAATATCTATACAAGTTTCGTTAAAGGCCTTCAATAGCGTAAAAATTTAAAATGTTGTTTAGTCAATTCAGAAATTATTATTTTATTTAAATTTAATTATTGCGTATAAATTAACAATTGCAAATAGTTATATAGTACAGGTGCCAGACTCTTATTTTGCTAAGTTTTTTTAATTTTTGAATTTCCTTGATATTGTACTATAAAAAGGCGCAATGTTAAAGTTTTATTTCGGTAATTGCATTTAAAGACATTTGAATAATGCACAACGTAATAACATTTTTAACAATTTATTTTACAATTTAAGAGACACTTTTCTTTTTATTACGGTATTTCTTTAGAATTTAAATTTTTTCTGATTAAAGTATTTTTTAATTATTCATAAATGTAATTATTAACCAACTTAATTATTTAAGCGATTTTCTTTTCTATTTAAAACAGCTATTAGATTTACGGCTTTTCTTTAATTTTTTAATAGATTTGAATTTAATATAATTGCAAGATAATTCTAAGGCTAAGACTTCATTAAATTTGTTTGTAATTATAGGCTGACAATATCCCAGCCCGAGTTCGCACGGAAGCAGCTGGTTCGTATAATTGATCTTCTGATGAGGCAAATTCCCAGTTGTGAGCGTGCTCAAAAGCGTTATACTACCTTATATTTTTAACAAGGAATCATTTATAATATTTTTTAACTTGAAAGGAAGGCAAATAATAAAATTTTATTTTTAAAGTTTTATAATTTTAAATGGTCGGCCATAAAGTTATTTATAATATACCTTTTAGTCCTTTATTTTTTAAGCTATTGACTTTCTGGGCCACCAGTTGTAGATTAATCAATGATTAGTTAACTTTATTAATATTATTAGTTGCTAACATGTTTAAATAAATAAACATTCATTTTTTTTGTAATATTTTTAAAGGTAAGTTAATTAGCAAAAAGGCCCAACATTGTAAGAGACCAACGTCCGCATAGTTTATCAAAGTTTATAATGTTTTTTTTGATGACTTTACTTAGGTAATTTGGTAAATTGTCTTCTTTGATATATTAAATCATTTTTGTGCTCAGGATATTGGTTTGCCTTAAATAAAGCTTCACCCTTATTTTTTGCATAAATTAGTTATTTAAAATATTTACTGGCCTGCCAGAATAATTTTGTATTTATTGTTGTTTTTATTTGTAAGCGTTACGTTTATATTCAAACATACTCTGCAGAGGATTTAAGCCAACCCAACATGCCAGATGCCAGATTTTCTTTGCCAAAATCCATTCCATGGCCAAGTTGCATATGCACGGAGAACCGTCCAGCTATGAAAATTCTTTCCTTCAGGCAATGAATGGTTTTTATTGATGTTGTAGTGTTCTAAAAGTTTGAATATATTTTACCGTATTAATAAATATTAACTAGCCCAATTTATTCATGTTTTGTAGCATTTACATTTGCAGAATAGTTGGCTATTAGCACGCTGAGCGAATTTATTGAATTTTGGACACATTTTTTATTTAATAATATAAGACATTTTTGTGTTGTTTTGATTTGAATATGTTATCAGAGCAAGGATTTGTAATTGCTTTCAATTTATTTAAATTTTTGATATTTATTATAAAAATGGAATATTTGGAATAAGAGACGGATAGATTTTGGTTAGTGCCAACATTTTTCAATTTCATAAAATATTTATCGGTAAAAATGGTCCATTTTAAGTATGCTTGAGACGTGTTTGTTTGATGTTGCCGCAAATAAATTTTGTTTAAAGAATTTTTTTGTCCAAAAAATGGCGAATTTTTCGTATAATTTTCATGCAAAACTCTTTAAAAGAATTAAATTCAAAATTAAGATCAAAATTCTAATATTTTGGAGATTTATTTTGTGTGGATCAACTAATCAAAATAATTGCATATTTTCTTTCTAGTATTCTTCTTGCCAATTATTTTCTTAGGTACAGTTTAAAACTTACAATAAATCGTTGAATTTAATTTATTATAGTTTATGTTTTGTATTTAGAGAATAAATAGATCCATTAATCACTGAGGATTTAGTTTACTATATTTTGATCCAATAAAATTCGATACAAATAGCAATTTTAAAATTCTGTGGGCACATGCTTGGCGAAGTTTACCAATTGCATTAAGTAAAGAGCGCTAATTTTGAAAGATTAATATATCTGCTTTATAAATTTATATGCTTCTGTACAAATAATTAAATTTTAATTTTATCTATACATTGTTTTTTACACCAATAATTAGCATTTTGTTGGTTTTTTGTTGTTAAGAAATACTTATTTTTTTAGATAAAAAAAGTAAATTATTGTTTCTCTTACACTTTAGCTTTCTTTGAACCTTGGTTCTTAGGGCTTTGTAGAACTGAGCGCTTGTAGTTCATAATTGTAATTTAAATGTTTTTGGCAAATATTTTAATAAGTTTTAAAATTATTATTACAATAAAGACACAATTTGCTGAAATTTAGGTTGATATAATTATTTTGTATTTTCAATCGGATTTTTTTGTTTAATCGAAATCTAACGTATTTGCACTAAGATTTTTTTTAACTTCCCCAGCAATGTGTGATATCATTTCTGGTAAAACAAGAATTATAGGAAATTGTGAACAAGCAGAAATCTCCAATAATTATTTATATTTACTAAAAAAGTTGTTCTAATCGAAAAATTTTTGGCATTCTCTTTTCGTAACATTTACATATTTCAAATAAAAAAAAAAAAGCGAAAAATCAAATTGATTGGGTTTGTTGGAGAGGCAATGAGCATCGACTAAAGATTTGTCTGTGCCCCCCCCCCCCGAAAAAATCAATGAATTGGTTTGTCAGCACTCAGCCAATTTTGCACAAATAAATGGTTAATATTATTCGAATTTGGGTACGATGTTCGAAATTGGGTTGGGGTGGGACATTCCGAAAAATAGAAGCATCATAATTCGATGAAAAATTCACAGAATGTCAAAGAATTTTAAACGTTTTTCAAATCCATTTGAGCCCCTTTATCAAGAAATTTAAATAAATTCAACGCTTATTTTATAATAATATTTATAAACAATATTGTTAAATTTTAAACCATTGTGGCATATACAACAATGAAAAGGTAAAATAAAATGGAAAAATGGATAAGCAAAAATTTTCATTTTATAAATGTTTATATCGATTACCGTATTTACTCTTTTAATCTCATATGGGGGATTATTTTCAAACTACTCAGAGAGTGAGGGATTTATTAGAGGGTGGGGATTTTTTTCAAATTGTTTGGCTATATGTCTGCCCATAAGAAGCTTCAAATTTTGGTTGAAATCTGTGAACAAATTGAATCAACAAATCTTCTCGGCGGTGCCTGCATAAAATTTCGCTACATTGTTCCCATTTTTCGCAAATTTTGAACATGTTTCTTAACAAAATTCATTACCTTTTGAAAATTTTCCTTTGAAATATCGGGCCATAAATTCAATAAAAACACCTCATTTAAATTTTATGATGCATTTTTACAAAGCAATTAAAAAATAGAACCTTTTATATAAAAATCCAATTATTAAAAAACAAAAAATTAAAAATTGAATCACAAGATTGATAATAGTCTAAAACACATATAAGCATATAATGTTAATGTTTGAACCGGTTCATTTCAACCCACGAAAAATTTTGCTGGTTTTTAATTATACTTTAAATTTACTTTTGAAAAATGGGCCATAAATAAATTTAAATTTAAACTGCAACATAAATTAATGCGACAGTAAACATTAAAGAAAAATTTTGTTTCAACCAGCACAAGAGATGCTAAGTCTATTAAATAAATAAAGATTCGGGTACTAAAAAAACGCGGTAATTAAATTTTTCCTTGTCATTTAAACTGATGGTTTCAAAATATAATTTAAATAATTTTGTAAAAATAAGTATTAAAAAAAGATGGTATATTCTATTTTTAAAAAATCAACTCCGAATTATCTGTGATAATTTATCACTCATCTATATTTAATTGAAATTAAAAAGCAATCAAGTATAACCAAAGTACAAATAACAAATTGTCAAAAAAGTTAAGAATTTTTCAAAAATTATAAAATATTAGGCTATTTAAAAGTATTGTTTATGTCATAAAAATTCAATAACAAATGTTAAGGAAATTTCAAAAGACAAACTCTTTTTATTAAAGAATTTTTTTATAAATTAAATCACAAAAAATCGCTCAAAAGGTGGTAATTTTTTGGCTGGACCTAATCATCGTTAGTTTTGATAAAAAAAACGCCAAAAGTGGGGCCTTTTTGTTTAGTAAAATTCGTAATTTATGGACAAATTCATAGCAAATTCCACCGCCGGCCACCCGGTAACGTTATTTTTTAAAATTTTGGTTGGAAGCTCTTAATAGATTGAGTGAAAAATTCAAAATTTTCTACGGCGGAGCCTATCGGCACCGCCAACCCACCTCCCCCCTCCTCCCAAATATCGGGCCCAAGTCAGGTCAAAAATTGCGCTACGCGTTAAAATTCCATAACCCTATGATCATTTTGGATAATTTTAAGTATATCAAATTCGTGTTTTAATAAATATTAATCTTAATAAATGCATTCAAAATAAATGCGCTGACATAAATAAACCCACTGAATTTTTTCAGTATTTCGTCGTTTTTTACTTAGCCGGTGTTTCGTGACTTCGCTGTTTCGTAGGGCGACGGAAGTAAATGCACAACTTTTCAAATTGCTTTTTTCCTTGGCATTTTGTTTATTGTTGCAAATTGAACGATCGGATTTCGCGGGAAAATATTTGAAGGCATTTAGATTCGCTTATAATTGCATTAATCTTTAAAAATTGATAAAGAATCACAGGTAAATAAAGTTTTTTTAAATGGCCGTTCTTTCCGGCCCGTATTTTTGGTGAAAATGAATTTTCGTTTTTTGTTGCATTTAATAAAAAAATTTCAATCAATTTGTTTAGTTTCTTCCAATTTAAAAAACATTTCACACGAAATTGTGGAAATTAATTTGCCAAATTGGAAATTGTTATATGCAGGTCGAAAATAAATATGAGTTACAGCCGGAAAAGGTCAAAAGTGAGTATTAAATTAAAGTAATTTAAAAAAAAAATTTACAACATTTTTTTGTATTTACAACTGTTTTTTTAATTTCTGTAAAAATTGAACTTTTGGAAATCTTTGGTAGTTTGAAAATAAACACATCGTTTGTGAATTCAAAATGGTGTAATTGGGTCAATATTGGGGGCAGGGTCGTACCTAGGNATCCGAAAAAACCATTATTTTTTAGTGGGAATTAAGCTTTTTCGGTCAAATTTTGAACACTTTTCTTAACAAAACTAGCTATAATTTCCGAAATTTTCTCCGGCGGCGCCTATTGGTACGCCGCTTTAAAATTCCTCTAAAAGCAACAAAAAATGGTAACTTTTTGTTCAAACGCGCTAAATTGTCATAGGGGTTTGTCCTGCAGACGTCTCTAATGTTCTAAGTACGGCCTTGATTTGGGGAAATTGTTTTTTTCCAGACAATTGACACGAGATTGTTAGTAATTGAAATTTTGCGTCCCAAAATTTTAATGTAAACTGCCCCAGGGCGGTGTTTGTTTGACGGTGATCACGATTCTGGCGTTAATTTTGTTATTTTACATGTTTTTCAATGTAAAATTACAAAAATATATATTTTTTAAATTTTTTTTAACTTTGTTTGTAATTTTATTTTTATCTAGACATCGGAATAGTGCTGAATGACGTTGTATTCACTAGCGCTTTTTTCTAATTTATCTTGTTTTATGTAATTTTCATTAAAATATTTAATAAACATTTAATTCTTTAATAATTTCTCAGTTAATAAACGTGCATTTTGTCGCCGAACTAGAGCCTTTCGTGAGTGAGGTTCTCCGCGAAACTAGGCTTCCAAAACAACATGGCCGCGAAATAAATAGAAATTTAATTTTCTTTTTGTAATTGTATACCAATTTTTTAATATAATTTTTCATAAGTGTATATATATGTAGATTAATAACTTTATTCCATTTTGAAAGGGTGACAAGGTAAAGAGCGAGCAGATTTTGTTTTTCTGATAAATGCATTTTAACTCTTAAATTTATTACTTTTTTTAATAGGTTGGTGTAAGCCTTTTTTGGTAAATTTTGTTGATTTTATTAAACTAAACATTTTATTGTTGACAAATAAATTAACACTAAAAAGAATGAATCGAGCGTTTTAAACGAATCGAGGGGCGAGAATCTCAACATACAATTCGCCTTCTTTTAGATTATCATTTTATGGTGCTATTTGTTTATTTAGTTTGTTTGATTTATTTAATGTTTTTTATTTAACGCCTTTATTTTATGAAATGCGTTTACTTAAATTATAACTGTATTTTGGCTGTGGCTCGTCTTTCACGGTAGACGCATTCTAAAAGTTTAAACTTTTAGAAATTAAATAATAAAAATTAACAACAATTTTTACAGCTCTCGCTTAACTTGCGTTCCGGTCTCGCATATAGCAATTCGAGCTCCATCGATGACCTCTATGTTGCTTATGATGAGAGTTTCTTTGATTATTTAGAATTTATCAATGCTAAGTTATTATTATTCCGATAAGCTTGATAAAAATTCGAAAATATTGTTTTTACAAAACAAAACTTTTTAATTCATTTTCCGCATTACAAAATTTATTGTTACATTATTAGTTTTTAATTATTTGTTGTTCCTCACAATTTCAAATGTGATTGCAGCAAAGGCTGTACTGTTAATATCTCAAAAATATATTTTTTGAAAATAAAGAATTTTCAAAACATCAGCGATTTATTGCACTCAATAAATTATTAGATTAGTCAAAAGTTTTCTAAATTATATTATTAAATATGGAGAAGGTATTTTCAAATATTTCTTTACATTTACTTGATAACATGTTGATGATAAAAAAGTTTCTCTTATGGTCTTTTTCGCACTGGTGCCGACATTTTTTCTTGTATTTAGCTGAATTAAAATAACCAAAAAAAGACAAAAAATAACAAAAGCAGCCTTTAAAAAATATATGAATGTTATTTTATTTTTTTTGTGTATTTAAAAGCGCGCCTTTAAATAGTTTTGTACTTTTACATAAGAGGGCTACAAATATGGTCGGTGTTTATTTTAAATTTGGGTCAATTTAAATTACCCGCGATGGACTCTAATCTCATGTTATTCCAAACGCCGATCATTGTTTGAAGATTTTAATAAGTTTTTAATTTTGGTAAATCACAGGTAAATACATATTATTTGCGAATTTTTGGCTTAAAGCCTCAAATTTTATAAATGCAATATAAATAATAGATATAACTTTTATTGAAAGATTTTCATAATTTAAAAGAGACCTATCTAAATTTTTGTTTATTTAACATTAATACATTTTTAATCATTGGATTGCAAAATTCTTGACACGGAATTTATTCCAATACTGATGGGCATTTATCTTGGTTGTAGCACATAAACTTGGCCAATAGCTTGGCTCATCTGTCCACATTACTCAATGCCAATATATATAAGGTCGTTGCGTAATAAGCACCTTATATTAATTACGTCGTAATCTTTTTATTCAGCATTGTAATTTTTGAGAAAGTATAATTTCTGATGGCAAATTAATTAATTTTTAATTTCTTATTTCAATGATTTTTAGTTAAATTATTTTGTGTTAGTAATAATTAATTTTATGCTTTTTTACTTACACTCTTGTTGATTTTATTTTTTTTATTATGCTTACATTTTAGATACAAGCAAAATAATCTATTTACAAATTCCAGTGTAATCGTTCTTGAGATTTTACAATTAACTATCTTAGAGATAGCAAGTTTATCCGTTGTAAAAAAAAGCATTAATCAAAAATTAACAAAAATAAAACGATGTGGACAAAAAGTTATTAAATATTATCAAACAATTGATAAATACATTTAAAATTATCAAAAGGCATGACAGACGACAATTTTCTGATAATATTTCCAATTACCTCAATTTTTAAACTTTGTAAAAAAATAGTAATACAATTACTTTTCGGCTGTTGCAAACATGATATTATTAAAAAAAATAAAGATAATTTGTTAATTGAATGATTTATTTCCTACGCTAAAAATTGATAAAGTCCAAATAATTCCTAAACAAAATAAACAAATCAAATAAAAAAATACCATTAAAAACAAATATATTTTGGATAATGAAGGCTATGTTTTTTGCAACAAAATTGATGGGAATGCATATTTAACATAAATAAATTATATCCTAGTTTCAAAAAACTAAAATTTTAAGTAAAATACTATTTTAAATCAAAAAACGAATGCCTAAATTAAACTAAACAATAAATAAAAATCCAAACAACCAACGCACCAGACCTATGTGGCAATGTTCAAAAAACACCGGCACCAAAGGCCCCTGACGCGTGGATTGTACCATAAAGTAACAAAAACCCATAATTTGCTTTGTTTTGAAGCTAAAATTTATATTCTGATTTTGCACTAAAATCCCAATATAAGCTTTCAAATATTCAGTAAATAAAAAAAACACATTTATAAAAGTGTTATTTTATTCTAGGAATATGTAATGTAAAAAACAGACAATAAGCATGCGAATAACTATATTCTTAATTAGCCTTTAATCTATTGAAAATAAATTGGAAAAATAATTAAGATATACTTAGAATAAAATTCTTGGCATTAATATCCGCTTTTTCATGGGTTCGATTCCATTTTTTTGATCTTTTAATGTGCATCGTTTTTATTGCATAGGAACCGTAATTGTTCCATGAAATTGGCATTGGCATTTCAATATCCAGGCGCTAACTTCATTTTATTACTATTGTTTTTACTGTAATGTTTACAATTGCATTAAAATTATTATTAATTTAAATTATTCTATATCTGTAAGCTTTTAAAAACAAATATATTTTATTTAATGTGTAAATTAGATTTATTTTTAGTTACTGATGGATAGAAATAATTAAAAACTAACTTTTTATAGATAAAAAAAATTAGAAATCCTTGGTGTTATGGTACGCGTCCGCAATCTTTCCATTTGCCAGCAACAGAATGTATAAATTTTAACTCTTTTTGTCATAGTTAATTGGAACAGTTCACCAAATTTAATCTTTTTAAACATTTTACTTGGGCATGCCACTTTGAGCAAATGCATTCTTCCATATTATTTTATTTTTATAATTAAAAAGTGCATCTAATGGCTAATAATTATAATCTATTCCATTTCCAGTATTATATTTGTTTGTTTATAAATAGCGAATATTTGAAGGATTAGGATGCTTTGATTGGCCAAGTTTGTTATTGAAGTGTATGAAGTGAGATCACATATTATCTTTTTCCATTGTAAAGAATGATTATATTAAGATATCGTGAATAACTCTTGTCCCGCAAACTATCCACTTTTAATGGGTAAAATCATTAATATACTTTTTTTTAAATAAATACATTTTTTTTAAAGAGGCAATTGAGGGCTTTAATAAAATATTAATTTTTAACAACGCACGCAGACGATTGATGATATGTTATATTAGGCCTTGACTTGAATATTTGTTCGATCATCGAATAAAGCAACCGGATTTTGCTACGTTTAATCGTTAATTCGTAGTCTCTGTAATAAACCCCATTTCATGCAGGTGCTCGGTACATCGGCGGTCGGGTCGGGCGGCACATCGCTGTGCGAGAATATATGAATTGTTTATTTTTATTTGACTATTTAAGATTTTTTATTATTTAGAACAATTTTATACCATTGATATTCAAAGTTATTTTTTATATTAGTTAATTGCATATTCTTATGGAGCAGACGAACATTAGCCGGGTTTTTGAAGGTTTAGAGGTTGAATGTAAGATAAATAATTATTATTCGTCAATGTAGTTATTGAGTTAAAGCTAAATATTATTGTTTGATTAAACATAACATTTTTGTTTTTACTTTAAGCGCCAACTTATTTTTGTGTCTATTTGTTGAAAACAAAATTTATTTGGTTAACAATATTTTTAAGTGTTATTCATAGTTTTCAATTTATATTGAATAATTTTCATTAGAATTAGATCGTTAAGTTTAAACTATTCAATATTGTTGATTGACTTGAACAAGTTACTGGAATATTTGAATTTGATTTATAATAATTAAAGTTATTTAAAGTTTTTGTTCCTTGTTCATATGTCCTGGTTTCCTGGTAGTTTGCGTTGGTCCGAAAAATTAACATGTCTTGATTAGTTCGGTGTATGGCAAATTAACTAGATGAGAAGAACGCACTTTTTATAAATTTAAGGATGTTGAGAAGATTTTTTACGTATTTTATAATGTAATTTAAAGTTATTTAGGGTTGGGCATTCACGCAGTTGAAGAAAGTTTTAATTTCTTATTTTATTGGTGAGTTTTTTATCATCAGTTTATCCATTTTCAAAGTTTGCTAAATTTGAAGTTTTCTTTTAATATAATCTTTTAATGATGCATTTTATAATCAAATTTTAATAATTATTTGTAGGGTAGGACAGTACCGGTTAAAAACCGGTACCCCCGGTTTTCGGTTAACCGGGTTTTCAAAGACCCGGTTTTCGTAACCGGTTTAGAACTTTTGACCGGTTAACCGACCGGTTTTCGGTTTATGACCAGTGTTTTACTGTTCCAACTTTTTTTGGATCTGTTCAGTTCTGAAAAACGTTGAAATATTTTTCCTTCAAAATAATAAAGATATTTTAATTTMATTAATTTACTAAGTAWTTTTTGTAAACTTTAAATAAARTATTCGAGCAGTAGAATCGAGACTTTAATTTTGGGTGAGAGTCGAGATTATGAATTCGGAACCAATAAATTTTTAATTTATGAATGCATTTTTGAGNATTCGAGCAGTAGAATCGAGACTTTAATTTTGGGTGTAGAATCGAGACTTTAATTTTGGGTGAGAGTCGAGATTATGAATTCGGAACCAATAAATTTTTAATTTATGAATGCATTTTTGAGTTTTTTTTTTTTTTGCATTTTTTTTGTTAAGAAAGTTGATCAGGAATACAAGTTTGGGGGTCGGCGGTGCCGATAGTTTGAATTATTGACTAAATTTGTTAAGATTTGCAACCAAAAGTTTAAAAATACGGTAATTTTTTGAAGCTTTTTAAGAATGCGAGAGGTCTACCTCCGGGAAAAAAATAAAGGTTTAGTGAATTCACTTAGGAAAATGTGCCTAAAATTTCAACAAAAAAAATCACCATTTATAAGGTTTCTGAGTGATGTTTTTTTGTAAAAAGGAGTGCTTATTATTATTAAATTAAAAAAATAAAAAGTACTCCCAATCAGGGAGTAGAAACTCCGATGAATAAGTTAGCGAGCGCTTAACCACTGAGCCACACTTGCATTGAATAAAAATTCAAATTCATTTAAAATTAACCAAAAAAGTCCAATAACTAGGGGTGCTTAAACCGCCGGTTTGGGTACCCGGTTTTCGTAACCGGTTAATTTCCCAAAATAACCGGTTTTCGTAACCGGTTAATTTCCCAAAATAACCGGTTTTCGTAACCGGTTTCGTAACCGTTTAACCGGTACTGTCCTACCCTAATTATTTGCATTAAAATCAATAAGGTCATAAAGAATAGGCAGGATAATGCGCGTTAATGATCGCGAAGAGCCCTTCTTCCCGAATTGTGACATAAACTAATATATATTAACAGATAAATTTACTATTTTTTTATAATTAAATTTCAATATCGACGAATAATATCTATTATTAATCTCAATGCATGATTCCCCTTTCATTGTATTGATTATAGAAATTAAGTACTTTATTAAAATGAACTTGAAATAAATAAACGGTAAATACATTTTTATTCGCTGCTTTTGTTTTTTAAATTTTAATTTCTGAGTACATTTCCATGATTTGGTGCGGTGATATTTCTTAATGCTTCCCGACATCGTTTAACTGCGGTTGGCTTAATGTGTAAATTAGTCGTTTTTGACAGCCGAAAAATTAATTGTTATTTATTGTTTAAATTTTTATTTTTTCTTTTATTTATTTATTTGTTTTTGAATGTAAAGATTTTTAAATTCTCGACGAATTATTAAAATTTTAAAACAATTAATTTGGAAAATTAAGCAACTATTGATTTAATCAATTTAATTAATTAGAATATCATATCAAGAAACAATAAACATAACATCTTTAATCAAACTCAAAATTATTCAAAGAAAGGAATTGATTTGTGCTTCTGTTTCACTTTACCTTGACATAAAATATCACCTTTTTACTTTGCTCTAAACTATTTTTTGAAAGTTACATTTTTTGAATTTTCATTTATTGAAATTTAAGAATATATTATTTTAGTAGAGTTTTGTTATCAATTGTGAACTAGTATCGTATTTTGCTAAAAAGCATATTCAAAAAAATATTAGTCAACTGTTTATTTTAATAATTTACTGCAATTTTTTTAGCAAATGATTGCTTATGGTTGTTTTTTGTTTGATAGAAAATGCTTTGTTTAGTTTATTATTTATTATTCCTGTCTTGCAATACCAATTTTTTTAAATACTTATTTTTTAATCGGTTATTTTATATAAGTGACAAATATTATTATTTTATATTTAGATAATTTTTTTTTATTTAATCAAAGTAAAATCGGCGATTATTTTAGATTTTAATTAATTAATAGGTTATAGGTAAATTTGTTAACTCTTTCTGCTTCTCATCTAGTGTGGCACAACAAAACGGCACTTTGGAATCTTTTACGTATTCCATTTTTAAACTTCCAACACTACGTTTTTAATCAGCGGTTTTGAGCCTTTTTATAATTTTTTAAGTAAATTTATTATGTTTCATCATTATTTAATTGATTAAATAGCATGACAAATAATCATTGTATATAAAAAAACAGCCGCAACAATCCAAACTTATCTTTCAAATGATATATTAATTGAAAGAATTTAAAATTTAATCGCAACAAATTTCTTAGTATAACAAAATTAATATTAGTGCAGATTTGTAGAGTTTCGACAAAAGTTGCTGGAGGGAATCGGTTAATTTTTTGATGATATTCTATCGAAATATCAGAGTATAATTTAAAAATATATGGATTTAACACGTCTTGAGTCAATTTATTAAAAATCCATTATTTATATCATTCAATCAATCTTAAAATGTAAAGTGTAGATTAATCTTAATTCGATTTTTAAATTGTTTAAATAATTATTAATTTGGTTTCAATATCGGGCAACAAGTTACTTGGTCCAAGAAGCATTACTAATGTTTATCGTTTATTGTTAAAATAAATTTTTAATTAAGGAAATCAAATATAATTACAAAATACTTGTTAAAATTCATTTTATTCCGTAAAGTAATCTTTTCTCACCTTAATGTATATTCTAAAAAGATTATTCATTCCTAAAAGATTTGTCAGAATATTTGAAATCTCGAGAGTTAGTACATTAATTAAATATTTTACTTTTAATTTTTTTTGGTGCAAAATTTTAAACTGTTTTTAAACAATGATGAATTTTTTGATAATTTGTTTTAAATAGTTACTAATTGCCATTACCCCCTAAACTTCAATTCATATATACCAACTAATCAATTTGAACTTTTCCAAACTTTACGACCAGACTTTGGCCTTCAATATAATGGTGGTGTCGGAAAAAGTAATTAAATATTTTTTCTTTTGAATTCACAATTTTATTTTTTTAAATTTCTAATTCATTAATAATAAAATTTAATTAAACAAAAAAATGATAAGCCATACACAAAAATGAACGCCCGAACTTCGTCACAACAGTGAATTCATTTTTTACGATTAGATCAAAAAATTAAAAGTAATTTTTGTCAGATTTTTTAATTCATCCAATTTAATTTTAATAAATTATTATTAATTTTAAAAAGTCTAATCAAATTTAGAAGATTAGTTTCATAATAAATTAAGTTTTATGTAAATTTTTAATGAAGTTCTGTTGTTACTTTATATATTTTATTTTTGATTAATCGTGATAATTGTTTAAAATAAGCCATTCATTGTTTTAAATTTATTGAATAAATGATTTATTGAAATTAAAATCTTAATTTTTTTAATTTAATTAGTATTTAACTTTGTCTTTAAATTTGTGTCTGTTTGATACTCGCTTTTTCCACTTTTAACTTCTTCGATGGATTCTGTTGAGCTTGGGCTCTCATCTCTTTTGTTTTTCTATTCAATAATATTATTTGATTGCCATTTAAAATCAATGATAATTTTTTAATTTCACAATTAATTATTAATACATTTAGGCGCGTAGTTTAGAATTTAATTTAATGTTTTAATTTTTTAATATGCGGATTTATTATTTTACTATTTGTTACATGCACACAAAATTATTTTGTTATATATTTTTGGGTGGTTGTTTAACATATGAAATACTTTAATAATATCCTATTTATGCTTTAGAATTTTGATGCTTCTGTACAAATAATTGAGGTTTAATTTATTTAACACTTTGACTTACATTAATGATTTAGATTTTTGTTGCTAATTTTTAGATAAAAATGTAATTTATTGTTTCATTTAACTTAATCTATTAATTTGAAATTTATAAAATCTGTGCTCATCAGGCTCTCTTTCGTAGATGGCCGCTACAGCCTAAAATACAAATCTTAAATTGAGCAATTTTTATTCGTTTTTTCAATTTATTCTTAAAGTTATAAAATATATAATATTTTGTATTGATTGTTTAATAATTTTTGAAAGAATATTTCATAGCTTTATAATCATTTTCAATCTTTGATAATCATCACAGATAAAATTTTTGCAACAAATTAAATATAAAAGTATTCAAAATTTATTTATTTATTTTTGCAAACATTTTTGACCTTCCACTTCTTAAAGAGAAAATTCATATTAATTTTACATAAAAACATATTCTTATAAAAAAACGATTACTAAGTGAATTGGAGAGGTGATTTTAATAACAATTGACCTCGACAAAAGGTCGCATCCTTTTTTTTCGTGGAATGCAGCTGAACCATAACAATTTGTCATAGCAACACATTAATCAAACAAAATAAGGCTGCGATCGGTTTACATTTTTTATATTTCATTAAACTTTGAACATTATTTAAATGTGTTATAAAAGTAAAAATGATTATGTAAGCATTTTGATTTAGATTCTTTTTGCATTGTTTACCTGCAAATTATAAGTTATTTGTGAATTATATTTTTATGTAGCATAATTTGGATATTCATAAATATATTTATTTTTAGAAAATTTTAATTAATAAAATGTTAATTATTTTGCATGTAAACTATCGGAATAATATTAGTTTGCACAATGCAAAAATCATGTGGTTCATGAATTGGTTTATTATTTTACTTTAATATTTAATTTAATAATTAGTTTTATTTATTTCAAGGGTTTACTTTATTAAAATACAGTTTTTAAGTCGAATAATTTTTGTGTAAATTTTGACCGGTTGCATTTCATTCCATTGTTTTCCTGCTCTGGAACTGCGCATCAGTGCCATTACAAAAATATCAGTCTATAAATTTATGTTATTATGTATTGATCAACTTTATGTATTGGATAGTTTAATATGTAAATAATTTTGTTATAATATTAGTAAATGCATAATATGGAATAAAAATACTTAAATAATTGAATTGAATTCACAAGTTTCATAATTTGCCTGCTAAAGTTGTCGCAAACTTTCTTTTTTAATTTTCAAGGAATTATTGGCAAATTTAGTTTTTAATTAATAATTTTTTGATAATTTACGAATTTTGTTTTTATTGGTTTTGTATTTATGAGTATAATGAAAGCTCTCTGTGTGCTTGTTTTTAAGGTATAACAATGATTTGATTCAATAAAAAAATGTGAAATGCATTTTCAATATTTATGATTATTCTTTACTTTTGGTTCATGCAGACAAACATCTTAATTGATAAAAAATCTAAAAAAATCAAACAATCATTTAAACTTTTAAGATTCTGCTGCAATTTAAAATCAATATTAATATTACAAATTCAAAATGCTGATTAATTTAATTTTACGTAGAAATTGTTTAAACGCACAGCGCTGTTAAAAGTTAATAAGTTTTAAATTCAAATCGGAAGATTGTTCGACGACGTTAGTCAACAAAACTCCTTAAGATAAAAACATTTAAAGAAAAATTAAAAAAAATATTGGAAATACATAACTTAGTTAAAGCAAGAATGAAGATACGCTTGGCTTAAAATTGAAGCGCACTGTTAATGCATTTAATAACATTTGATCGATGTCTTGCTTGCTTTCTTTTTCATTCATTTTTTTGTTAAAATCTGTTTGACCAGCTTGGATTGCCTAACATGATAATTATATTTTCTAATCAATTTTATTAAACATCTAAATATGGGATTAATATTATTTTTTAAATATAAACTTTCAATTAAAAGATATTTGATAAATTTATAGTTATACAATATCAAAAGCTGCATTTTATGAACAAAATTTATAAAAAGGTAGGATTATTTATTCATTTATTAAATCGATTTTTTTTTCGTTTAATTGGATATTTAATTTTAGGTTCAATTTTGCTAGCTTTAAGTAAAGGAAATAATTTTTTATCAAAAAATCTAACGAGACGTCCTTCTTCAACAAAAAATAGTTGTATTATGCAGACTCTTCGAGTACATTGTATTATTAGTTATGTTTTTTAAATTTTCCCACTTTGACGGATTCTTAAAATGTGAGAGTAAACAAATTTTTCTCAATATTTCTTGTTTTTTAAATAATGCTAAAAAACTTTAATTTGTAATATGCCTTCATTTCTCCCCTCGTCATTTGAATGGGCCTCAGGCTATTCGTCAGCCTTTCATCGTCTCTGTGCAAGACGAATTTAAAAATTAGCTACAAGCAAAATTATTGCCAAATATTAATAAAACTGCAATCAAATGGCTTAATTTAATCACCCATTATTCTGATCTTATCGTTCTCACTTCTCAGCTAGCTTGATTTTGAGTGTAGTACCGTTATTGAATTAATAGATATTTTTAAAAGAACAAAAACTCATTAAACTTTTATGAAATTATTGTAGAAGTAAACTTTGGTTTTCTAGATTTAAACAATCGTTTATTTATTAGCAACGCATAGCTCTATATTTAATTCTTGTCCAGCAATTATTTAATAATATCGTTTTTACTAAAGATTCAAAATTTTTTCTTTGGGACGCATGTCATCTATAAAGAGATTTTAATATTTGTTTCCAATCGTGAAAAATTTTGTCCTTTATGCTCATACACTTTAGTTAAATTTTTTGGTACAATATATTAAATTGATACAAGGTTGGTTTTATCATCTTTGTTTAAATTTAATAATTCCCACATTGATTTGTTAAAATTAGTAGCAATAATCTTTTTTAGAAATATATTGAGTGTCGTTTATATACTGCTGTTGATCTGAATTTTAATATATAGTTTTATATTAATTTGTATATAAATTAACCAAATTTTTGTGCAGTTTTTTTAAAAATAGTATTGATTGCACTACTTTTGGAATTTAAGTCATTTATTAAATCATTTTTTTTCGTTTTAATTGGATACTTAATTTTAGGTTCAATTTTTCTAGCATTAAGTAAAGGAAATAATTTTTTATCAAAAAATCTAACGAGACGTCCGTCTTCAACAAAAAATAGTTGTATTATGTAGACTCTTCGAGTACAGTGAAAATAATAAATGAAAGTTTACTATGTTTTACTTAAAATAATAATTAATTAAAATTGAAAATTAAAAATTAAAAACAAACAGAAATAATTACTTACAAAAACAATGAAAGCTTTAAACTTATTAAATAAGAAGAAATAATTATTATTATTGTTTAAACAACTATAATTTATTGAAATAAAATTAAATCAAGATGTGATAAAAGTTTACAATAAAAAATAAATAATAAAATCAATTAAAAAAATATATTTTGTTTAAAATTTTATTAAAAGAAATCCCTAAATAATCTCGGAAATATAATCGGCAAAAGATAAGTTCGAAAGGTTCGTCACTGTCTAATGATTTTCCGACATAAAAAAACATTTAAGGATCAATAGCCAAAAATTTTAATAAAATTTACCTTTAAATATAATTAAAAATTGACGAGAAACTTAAGTACAATACCCCAGTAAACAAAAATTGAGTAATATATCTTTGAGAAAATTTGTAAAACTAAACATTGCTAACAAATAATTAATTGATATTGAATATGTAATTTGAAGTTATAAATTAACAAATCTTGTTAACTTGGCGGCGAGCGTCAGAAACCGTTTTTTTGGCCACAGCCGATTATTTCGTAAAGTAACCGGGTTTTAAATTTTTCATATTGATTTTTGTTACATATTGGACACCAAGTTTATTTGTCTCAAAAGATTATGACAGTGTTAATGTTTAATATGCTAATAAAATATGCTATGTTAAAAAAGAAAATAGTTCAAGATAATATTTACTTACTGATTTTTGGAATAATAATTTTTTGAATTCATTTGTAGTACATGTACATTTCTGAAGTTTTTGTCAATGTCTTTGAAATTCATTTAACACAAATTTTGGTCTATTCTGTCATTTTTTCCATATACTTAACAAATAATGATATTTAATTTAAGTTGAGTTAAAGTCTTCAAGAGTCCTTCATTCGGTCCACACAACTTACTATATTTATTTTTTTGTTTCATTCGCAAAAAAACATCGAATATCAAAGGTCAAAAAATTGCTTTAATTGTATATGTCTATTCTTTTATATTTTAAATTTACATATTTTATTAATTTTTGTTTCTCAAATTAGAGATAAGTTAGGACCGAGAGTTTATAGATTTATAATGTCAAAGGTTCTAGGTAGAGTTAGTCCGCACTAGAATATCAATTAAACCATAATTATTGGAACTTATTAATAATTTGTTAACATAAAAATTTGTAATTTTAATATATTTAAATTTTTATCCGTACTTGCCCAGCAGGTATTCCAGATATGGAACACGACTTATCCCCGACCTCATCTCCAGGCTTGAAACAATTGCCGAATTTCAAAAATAGCGGCCAAGCTTTTGGAGGCATATCAACGTTAAAGAAAACAAGTGATGACATTTTCTAATTTATTTGCTTTCAAGTTAAGACTTTTAAAGGTTTATAAATAACTTTTTTAATATTTTCATTTTTATGTATTTTCTTAAATTATTTATTTTATTTTATTTTTTAGTTCATAATTTTGGTTCAAATTTGAGACCGTTCCGTTCAATGTTCTTGACTTAAATGTGAATTTACCATACATAATGGGATTGCATGAATTCTTTTTGTTTTGTCTTTCTGATGTTCAAATTCACGTTAACGGAAAGCAAATGAATTTGCTCCATGGTTGTGGAAATGATCAAATAAAATGTTGATTATTTAAAACCAAAATTCTGTTAAATTATTTTTACCGCCGACCCCCCTCCCATATCTGGCAGGTCAAAATTACGATACGCTTGGTTTTTAGCCAAAATAAGATAAGTACGATTCGGAGCCGCCGGAGAAAATTATAAAATTTTTCACTCAATTGTTAAGAGATTTTCGACCACAATTTAAAAAATTCTGTACTTTTTTCTGATGTTTTTATGAATGCGAGGGCGGGGAAATGAAGATTATGACGAAAATGTTAAGAAAATATGTCCGAAATTTATTTGCATTTTCATTGCGAATTTTTTAAGAATTAAAAAGAAAAACTGGAAATTTCTACCAAAAAAATTTTTTTTGAATTTTGAACACGGCTAGAAAAAATATCGTATCGTAATCGTAAATATCGTAATTTTGGCCATATCGTGTATCGTAAAAAAAATAATTTGGTGTATCGTAAATATCGTATATCGTGTGTAGTATTTTGAGGAGACGATATCGACATCCCTGATATATAATCAATACCAAGACGTTTTGGTAAAATTTAAAATTTTTAATTTTTATTTGATATTATTTATTTTCTATATTTCTTCGTCCTAAATAAATTATTATAGAAGAAACTGTTGCTAAACATGGCTTTATGAAAGCATTTTGATGTTGTTAAATTTGTTTTAGGAAGTCCGAAATGTGAGTTATGATTTTTGCATGGTGGTTTGGACGTCAAACGGATTATTTCGAAGCTGTGTAGGCGATTCAGCCATTTTTTTTGTTTAAATGAAATGTTATTTACCTAATAAAGTTTATATCTGTTTTCAGTCATATTGTTAGTTAATTTTGTTACATTTTTCAAAAATAAATATTACTAATAAAAAACACGTGGACTTGGATTTGTTGTGGAAATGACAAATGCACATTTCAATGGCTAAAAGGTTAAAGCCAAACAACGCGTGGAACTCAGAAATACAAATATCTAACCAATACAATATAATAAAAATAACACTCTATTTTTCAGCTCTCCTTTATTAATAATTCAAGCACAAAAAACTTTTACACAATTAATAAAATCAATTATATATATTACATAATGTTGATACACAAAGATCCCGCTGGTCATAAATATTGAGAAGTCATAAACCATAAAATAAGGCATACGAGAAGAAAGAAATTAACCAAATAACTAAAATATGAAAAATCAGATTTAAATTTAACTGTTAAATTTTTTAGAATAAATTTTGACTCAAGCCAATGGATGAACAAAAAACAAAGAACTACTTTACTAGATGTGATTTTATGTCTCTTCTGTGTTGATTCAAAAACCAATGAACATAACGTGATAATGTTTATAATTTCTTAATAAGTACCAGCAAAGCATTATTGCCTCTCGACAAGGTTTATTTAAGTAAAAAAACTGGTTAAAATAGATTAAAATATATTTTTAAATAAAAATTTAATTATCAAGTTGGAACTTGTCATACATGATATAAAGAAAATAAAAAAATTAATTAAAAAATAAAAGGTATGAAAAAGTAACAAAAAAAAATATATAAAAATCATAATATTTTGTTGTTTTACAGGTGCGCAGAAATACGCGCCTCACAAAATTATGCATAAATAGAATTAAATATTTACAAAAAATTTCGGCTGATTTGATTTGTTGTTTTGTAGAATAAAACCAAAAATAATAATAATAATAATAGAAGTTGGATACCATTTATTATGTGAACCCCCCGAAAATAAATTATTATAAATCGTTTCTGCTTAAGAATAAAAATTTTTCTTCTATCTCTAAATTGTAGAAAAATTTAAACAATTCATATATAAAGATAAAAAATATTAAATAAATCTAAACCTAAAGATATGACTTGAGCTGAAAAAACAAAACTATCTTTTTGTTTGTGTGTAAAGGGAATTAAATTAATTAACAATTTTTTTAAAACAAAAATTTTTAATCCATTTAAATTTTTTAAACCCCTTTAAAAACAAAATAAATTACATTCAATAATACAACTTAAGGTTTTATTTAAAAGAAAACATTTTGGAGACGTATTATAATGGGCAAGTGCAGGAAAAATAAATTTATAAAAACACTAAACTATTTTATTGGACTTGCTAACCAGCGTGTTGATACACGCATTTGTTACTTTAGAATTCAGCAAAATTAAAATATTTAAAGAGTTGAATTAATACGATCTTTGTTTTTATTTAAGTAATTGAAAAATATTGAGATACAACATAAAAAGCAAAAGTTTTCGTTAGTCGCTGTTGAAATTGGCTTATAAAATAATTAGATATTTAAAAACAATTTTCGTGTAATTGTTTAAAAATATTAAATTAATTTTAATGTAATTGCAGCAGAAAAATAACCAAATGCCTAATTTTTTAGTCCTGGTGTTTTACGGAGTATTCAAAAAATGCATAAACACTGAAAATGTAGCTAATAAGAAATTAATTATCCTATAATATAAAGTAGACAATATTTTAAACCGAAATTAATGACAAATTATAAAACTACAGTTAATTCGTCATCGCAATTCTTCTGATCAACAAAGCAGTGAATTTTGTACACTTTCCACTACCAAAGGCGGACATTGGTTTCGGATCAAAAAGGTTCGAAATTAAGACGGGTTCCCTTTTGAATATTTAATTCTTAATATTGGCAATTCCCGGCCCATCCAAAGTGAATTTTGTACACTTTCCACTACCAAAGGCGGACATTGGTTTCGGATCAAAACGGTTCGAAATTAAGACGGGTTCCCTTTTGAATATTTAATTCTTAATATTGGCAATAACCGGCCCATCCAAAGTGAATTTTGTACACTTTCCACTACCAAAGGCGGACATTGGTTTCGGATCAAAACGGTTCGAAATTAAGACGGGTTCCCTTTTGAATATTTAATTTGGCAGCCTTTTGAAGACGTATTGCTCGTTTTGATAAATGATGTTCCATTTTGTCATCGATCGCCGTGGTGATAATTCCCTTAAAAATGAATAAAAATGTTGCCATTTTTCCAATGTTACTGCAATTTTAGACCTCAATTTCATTTGCAATCACATTTTGCTTGTTCTCGAACGCCGAATTGATCGTTTTCTGAACATTCTTCTCAAATTTGTCCAACAATTCCAATTGCTGATTGTTGCCGTTAAGAAGCTAAAGGTGCTCTGATTTTTTTCGATGGGTGATGATTGATTATAAGGCGGAATATGCTCAGTAAATTTATAAATCTTTGCCGTAAAAAGCGGGGGATTTCCTAACCCCCGTAAAAGAAGAATTATTCCCACAAAAGATGAATTATGCCGAATACCGGACCGGGTGATACATTTATAATGAAAATTTGTTGAGTTTACACTCAATTAATGTCTGTCCAGACAGTTCCCGAAAGCGATATTGCCAAAATGAATAAAAATTAAAATAAATAAGCTGACGGTAACAATTGATCCAAGCAGAAAGGCGATCAGAACCCCAAAAATTATGCACCATGTTGAAGCCTTTTTCCACAATGGCTGATCTCCAATTAGAGCCGGCCAAGCTGTGTAAAACAAATAAATAATATAAAAAATATTTTTAATAAACGATGCCTGCGGTGCGACAGAGGAAACTTAATTTGAATAAATGTTAATTTGGGTTAAGCCATATTTAAATTTATAAAAATGTTTATTTTTAACTTATTTTACTTATATTTTTGTTGATATATGCTAACTTTCTTTTTAATTTCTTTATAGTTATTTTCTAAATTTATTTATAGTTATTTTGCTAAGTGCGCCTCGTCTGACAGCATTGATTATTTGAAGCATATTATATTTAGTTAATTTTTGTATATCTGCATATTATGTAAATCAATTTAAAAATTATGCGTTCAATCATGGTTAAACGGAGTGCAAATCTTGAAGAACGACGCTTCTCGAGTCGAGAAACCGCCACTTCATCAGTACAAATTTTATAAGATTGTTACATTTATAATTTAATTTTATTTTGTTTCTTTGTATTCAAATGAATATTTATAATTTGCATCATTTTTTCGAATATTGTTATGATTGATTTGCATATTTGACCATGAATTTGCTTAAACTATACGCTTTTTATCCGGGGAATGTTGTTGTTGAGATATCAAAAACACGAAGCTGCTTATTTCTATTTTATTTATTTGAATTTTTTAAAGAGACCATCTCCATTAAAGTAAATAGTTGGCTTTAAATTTTTATAAAATTAATCTCCCCAGTTGGCGCCCGGGTCCACCCTCCTTCCAAGCCATCCGCTGCAGCTCGGCTGTGCCGCCAGGGCCGGCGCCTCCACCACCTCTTCCTCTTCATCATCGATGACGATGGTGTCATCGCCCCAATGTTCTGCCTGCCACCCCTCGCGCGGCGCAGGCGTCCGCCCCAACCATTGCTCGTCCTCCTCGGCCATCAAATCAAATTTAATATTCAGTTAAATCAAAACCGGTTCATATTTTGCACGATTAAACAGAATTAAATAAATTATTTATAAATTTAAATAATAAATAAATATTGAATTGCTATTTCCAAAAATAGTATTTTATTGGGATTTGGGATATAATTTATAATTATGCTGATCTACTTAAAAATCTCGAAAAATCATATCGAAACAACATATAATTATTTTGTTTTGGAGCTGAAACGGCACTTTGGATAATTTCTTTAGATTATAATTTTATTTATGTACTTTTTAAATTCTATTTAAAATAAGTTCTGTTCTTTACTTTATTATTTCCATATTTTTTTTATCATTTTCACTGACATTATTTTTTATCAATTTGATTGTATTTGTTGCACCCACGACACAGTTCCAATACATTCAATGCCAACATATTTGTTTATTATTCTTTTAATAAATAGCTCGGCGTCAATTATTTTGGCAATTCGTTAATTTTGTTATTAAATGGTATTTGATTTACTACTTTTATATTTGATTTTCGTCCATAAATATTGAATTTACTCATAGTAATTCTTTAATTAGAATGTGACTTCGGACCCTCTTGTTTCTGTCTTTCGATCGACTTTAATAAAATAAAGTTTAAGTTTTTGATGATTTAATTATAATTGTAACAATAATTAATTAATGGTTTACCCTTTACTTTTTTGGCCAGGGCTTTTCAATTCACTGTCTTCGTTGTCTGGCGGGAACCCGGCCGCCGCGCTGAGTTCATCTTCCAATTCTAATGTGCCAACGTAAAATCTTGCATCTCCACGCAGAATGCGGTGTTTTTAATTTAAAGTATTTTTAATTTCATGGCACGAAATATGATGCTTCCGTTGAATATTCAAATATATCTTTTGTTTATACCGGCCAAAATCTAAGTATAATATTATTAAAGATATTAAAATTAAAATGAATTAATTAATTTTTTTGCGCGTATAATGCAAGCATCTTCTAACCTCAAAGCAAAATGAATGTTTTGATTTAGCTCAAGTTACATGTTGGCATTAATAAAGATAAATTATATACAAGATAAAATAAGCACACCATTAAAAATTATAATATAATGAATGTTTAAGAACCAAAAGACATATATGATTATTTTACAACATCTTGCTTGGAAAAATATGTCCACCGCCAGTTCTTTGTGTCTAAAACGCATTAAATTTAAAAATGATACTATTACTTCTTCACCAATTTGAGGAATGAAAAATTGCGTCTTTTTTTTTTTGCTTTTTTAATAATTAAATTTGTTTCTATTATTTTAGAAAATTTTTTAACGTTGTCAATTATTTTATAAGTATCCTTTTTAACTGAAATATTTATTCCTTTTTTATGAAGAAATTTTTAAATTTAAATTACATTTTATTATGGTTTAAATATAATAGCCCGGGTTCTAACTGGTTCAAACTGAATTCCTAAACTTTTAACCTATTTTCCGATCTTAGTTCGTTGAGACAAAGCGATCGGTATATCATTTATGCCGTTCTGGGCGTTACTGAAGTACACCCAAAATTTAAACCGATCAAATAACTGACTAAACAGTAGGAACCCCGGAAATCAAATCCATTCAAAATAAAAACTATTTAATAAACAAATAAATAATCCAACTAATGTTTGAATGATGATTCCGTTAATTGTGAATTAAAGAAATATCATATTATTATTATATGTACTAATTTAGGCGATTGTTTTGCTCAATAACGTTATGAGCAAGAGAAAAACAGCAATTGAACAGGATCTGAGGTTGGTGCGTTAGTTCAACCGAAGCATATTTAAAAATTAAAAATAATATTCGAAAGGAAAACAAAAATCATTGATTTCTCCTTTTTTGAAACTTGACGATACTATCTGGACAATATTAAATAAATTATTTAAAAACACCAAAAAATGATCTATGAATTTTGTAAATAATAAAAACACTAAGAAAATGAATTAAACAAAATACAAAAAATCATTTTATAAAATAACAAAAAATTAAACAGAGTTATGAAAGCTGTATCAAATTAATTTTTAAATTCAGAAAGTAAATCTTTATGATTTGTCGGTTTTTGATCAAATCAATAATAACTAACTGATGATGCCCATGAAAATGTAATCATTTTAACATCTAAATCTTAAATTTTTTATTCCGGTAATAAAGATTTGAATTTTGTTAACATAAAAAATAAAAATAACAAAAAATTATAGTGTAAAAATAGCAATTATTTTTAAAATTAATGTTAAATTAGTAACTTAATTTTATTTTCTAAAAATAATCTTAAACTATACTACCCGAATAAAAGCGATGTGTAAATTAATAAATTATCTTAATAAATTAAACAGAATACATTGAAAATAAATATTAAAAATCCTTTGATAATTAATATATGCTAATATATAAAATCAATTTGTTTTTATTGGTTTTAGCTTTTAATTAATGTATTTATTCGTTACATTTTTGGCTTTGCTTTTATATATAAATAGTAAATTTTTACATTTACTTTTATAAGTTTAAGGATATTTTTTTATGTTTAATGAAATTTTTGCTTTTTATTTTTGAGAGTTTGCAGTTCTTCAATTTACATATTTTTTTTATTATATTAATTATCTTATTATGGTTTTTTATTTTTTTTATTTTATTCATTAATTAGATTTATAAGGAGTACAAATATTTATAAGGAAGAATTTACTCACTAATTAAAAAGGCATGCATTTTTAATATATTAATAGAATCTTTTGCTGCATTTTACATTTATTCACGTTAAAATTAACTAATTTTAATTATTTGCGCCATGTTTTTTAAAATTTTATAGGTTATCTAAAATCTTTTTTTAATTTATAGATACAATTTCGAAATCCAATTTATTCATAATTTAATGTTTGATCGCCAACTGCACGCGTGTGTGATGTACATCATCGTACTCGTGTTAGCGAATTGAATCCGTAGCAGCCTCGGCCGCTTCTCTGATACACGCATTTCCAATGTCAAAATCAAACATTCATTGAGCTTAGAAAAATATTTTCATTATAAAGATAGGGAGGGTTCTTTTATATTTCTCTTTGATTTTGATGCTTCATTAATGGGGTTTTTTTATAAATCAATTACCCATTTATTGTTTGCTCAGCATCTTTCTTTGGCCATAGAAGAATCGCTTGCGGTAATTCAGGCGTTTTAAATAAAAAAAAAATTTAGTTTTGATAACCTTACTCTTTGGTTAAGCATATTTAATAAGTTTGTCCCTTTTGTTTAAAAATGTTACCTTTTGTGCTGAAACGCATCTCATATTTAAAAAATTTTCCTAGTCAAACTATATATTAATACAATATTGACTTTTTAAAATTATTTAAGTTGCCATTTAAAAAAATTTATTATAATGTTTAATCGATCATCTTTAGTTTTGTAATTAGGTTTGAATATTTTGTTACAGATACATTCGGGCATATATTGGAAAATATAGCCTTCCAGCAGCTGAAGTGGTTTGATTTAATTTTTTGTGTTAATCTTTATGTTTTTTTGGATAATAAATTAATCTAATACGATTAATACATTTGTTTCCGGTCCATAAAATGCAATCATGCGGTTATTGCCATATTTATATTTATCAATAATTTTTTTTTATGCATATCATTTAGTGCTGCACGAGAGTCACGGTATCGAGTATCGACTCGAGAAAAGTCTTGAGTTTTTTGGGTCTCGGGCTCGGGCTCGAGTCTCGCGTATTTAGTCTCGATTTTCGAGACTTTTCAACACTGGTAAAGATGGAATTTTTGGTGAAAATTCATCACAAATTCTGAGCTTAAATATTTAAAAAATGCATAATTAATATCTTTTGCACAATGTTTTTCCTTAAATCTCTTGTGGCTTAGTGGTTAAATTCTTATTTCTTATTTTCCTTAGCAGAGGTTCAATCCCCGAGTGGAACCACGCTTTTTATTCTTTTAATTAAATACTTAATTACTCTTTTTTACAGATTTTTAGTCAAAAAACAAAACACATCACTCAGAAAACCTAATATGGTTATTTTTTTTGCAATCCCTCCTTCCTACACCTAAAAAAGCTTACAAAAATTACCGCCTTTTTAAAATTTTTGGTTAAAATCTCTTAACAAATCGAGTCAAAGATTCAAAATTTTCTCGGCGGCGCCTATCGGCACCGCCGACATCCCCCCCCCAGAAGTAAAGCAGAATTCTCGAAAAAAATTGCATCTTGGTAAATTTCTTAATCAAAAAACGCGACAAAAAGGGAAAAATCCACCCCCTAAAAACAAAAATTTTCGGAAAAACTTGCTTAGGAAAAATGCAATAAAACCCTAAAATACACGCCTAAAAATCGACTTTTTCCGGTACCCCTCCCCAAAGCAAAATCCTAAATACGTGCCTGGGCACACCATCTTTCTTTTAACCGATTATTTTTAGTCAAAATCAAGATAAAATCATTAGATTTGGTCTAAAATTGACGTTATCTTAGCAAACTATGACATTTTTGAAGTAATTAAAAATTTTACGAAAAAAAGTCTCGATATTGAGTATCGACTCGAGAAAAGTCTCGGGTTTTTTGGGTCTCGGGCTCGGGCTCGAGTCTCGAGGTAAAGTATCGGGCTCGGGCTCGAGTCTCGAGGTAAAGTATCTGGCTCGGGCTCGAGTCTCGAGGTAAAGTATCGGGCTCGGGCTCGAGTATCGAGAAATTTTGGGTCTCGTGCAGCACTAATATCATTATTTGTTTAAATGTTATTTTTGGTTAGAGCTTAGCCAATTATTTTAATATTCAAAAATGTTTTTCATAAGTGAATCATCGCTTAATCTTGTGTTACAATATATTGTTTTAAAACCTTAGTGCTATTCCACTTTAACTTAAATATCTTAAATTAAGCAACTTTTTTTCAGATGTTTGACTATTTATTTATTCGCTTAAAACTTTTATCTTGTCAATTTCTCCCCTCTATGCCTCGTTGTCGTCACCTCTCACTACCGTTGGCCCCGTGCGCATTAGCACGTCCTGAACCGGATTCTATAACATAATAATTATTGTATTATATATAAATTCAGCACAATTTTTCAAATTATGGTTGAACCTTTTTATTAAATACGTCTTTCGCATTGGAATAAACAGCAAGCAAAACTTTTTGGATTTGGCGATGACTTCATACAATAACATTATAGTAACCAAATGATGACTATACTGCCCTCAAGGATATCATTGAAATTTTGAAATTGCAAGGATGTATTAATTGTAATTAGCCAAAAAAAATTTTTGACCAACGATTTTATCTTCTACAAATTTATATTTAGATTTATTTTGTATTGGTAGTTAATCTTTTTATTATATTTTCATTTTGACTTAAATATAGTATTTTAAAATTTAATTTATAGTTTTAATTTTTTTATTTTAGACGAACGACAAAATTGATTTTTTGCTTATCTTCAAGGAAAAATATTTAATACAACGAACGACATGCGCCGTCGGGGAAATTTTTAAAATTGTGCTTTGTTTTGTTAAGAAATTCACACCAAAATAGAAAATGAATTTAAAATAGACAAAATTGTTCAACAAAATATACCATTCTTAGGCGTGCATATTTTTCCGTAAAAAGGGGCATTTTAATGAAAAACGAAAAAAAGCAAAAAAACAACGGAGAAACGAAATTCCGCCCATCCTTGATGCGAATGTTGTCAACGTGCACAAACAATGAAATTTATTTGAATTTAATAAATAGGATGAAAAAACATTAAATCTTCAAATTCACTGGTATTTGAATTTTTTTCATAGAGTGCCATGTACCAAAATTTAAAACTACATTTGCTACTTTTAGGCACGAAAAATTGCAAAATAGGCGCCTAAATAGGCACAAAAAAGTTCTAAAATAGGCATGAAATAGGCACAAAAATCCTCAAATGGCCCAAAAATAGGCAAATAAAAATTTTCCCCCGAAGGTTTTAAGAAAAAATAAATAAAAAATAAACGATCATTTCTGCTTATTGCAGTTACAAATCAATTTTTTAATTAACAAATCAATGAGATAAAGGTAATGAAAAAAAAAATAAACTACACTTTAAAATAATATTAATTCAAAATATATGTATGCGTTCGCAGATAATTAAAGTAAGTTTACTAATTCTAAAATTTAGTTCAGCACCCAGAAGGACGCGTTCAAAATAACGGTCGTTCAGAGAACTTATCCAGGGTTAAAGAATAATTGTTTTAAATGAGTTAACTGTCTTATATTAATGCTTATTTATTGTATTTTCGTAGAAACCAATAAAAAGAATATTTAATTTTAGTCGTTTATATTGAGAAAAAACATTTAACATTGCAAAAAATATATAATAAATAAATGTCGTTTAAATTTAAAAAATATGAAAATATATGTGTTTAATTTTTTTAAAAATTAACCATATTACCTTATTCGCAGATTAAGGTTGTATAAATTTGAGAAAAATTGATAATTTTTATTATTTAAGACATTAATGAATATGCGCATTTTGAGCGCTTTTCAGGTCAATGTTCGCGTCGCTAATTCTCCTTTCATGCGCTCGTCCAAGGTATTAGATTTTTTGCTGATCATGTGCTGCCGAATCGCTTGCTAAAGTAAGATTCATGTTTTTGTACTGATGATGTTGTAAAAAAATTTATTCTTTATGATTTATGTTTTTGTTTATAGGGCAAATTCTAAGTTGTTCTATTAGAACACAATTTTTTTTAGTCCATATTTGTATTTTTGGCCGGTTATAATATCTTTGCTTCATTCTTTTCCTTTTTCCAATTAATTTTCGTTTTTGTTTGCTATTTTGTTTACATACATGTCTACTTTATGGGTTTCTTTATTAGTTTTCGAATTTATTTTGTTGAGATGTGTTTGATGCTTTGTATCCATTTTAACATTATACTTAATCCATTCTTATATTAATGATAATAAAGTTGCCTTAACTGAATTTCAGTTTAAGGAAAATAATTATTTATTTTTATAACAAAATGAAATATCTTTTATTATTTGTTTTATTTTTCAATAAACTCTCATAAATAGATCACAATTCGTTGAAATTAGAAAAATATTAGATAGGTAGTGTTCTTTTTAATTTATTTTAATTTTTATGCTTTTCCCCTGACAATAAATATCATATTCAGATCTTTCAAAGGATCATTAATTCTTCATAACTGTGCTAAAATAAGTAAGTATTTTAATTTATTTTGGTAATTGTTATTATCAGTTCCATTCCTAAAATAATTTAATTAATTGGGTTTTTTTATTTTTATTGGTGCATGGTACAAATAAATTTTGCTTTTATTGATTAATAATATTTCTTACATTTTTAATAAAATTTATTTGTGAACGATTATGACTCCGTCTGCAAACACTTCTTCGGACACGTTTGTCGTCAATTCTGTTGTGTTTATTTTAACTTGTATATAATTTATTTCTGTTAAAGCCAAAATGTAACTGATTCGATTTATTATATTATCAGCAAGCTCATAAGCGTTTAAGAACATGTTTTCATTAAACTGATTTTTATTACAATAATTCTCTATAAGTGCAACATTATTTGAAATTTTATAAAGGTTGACCGATTTTTGGATTTATATTAATTTCTTAAAATAACACTTTTCATTCCGGTGTTCACATGTCCTGCCATTCGCTCTGTCAAAACAAAGTGCAGATGCTTGCATCTGAGGGTAAAGCATAAGAATTAATAAAAGGGCGCTAATAGTTTTTCTTTTGTTTTGACATCGTAGCGTCAGATGTATTTATTTGTTTAAATCAATTAAATTTTTTAAATTTTTCAGTAATTGTGTTGAATTGCCAAAGTGTTGCCGATTGAGTTAATTTAAAAAATCCTTTTATTTTACTTTTACAATTAAATTATTATTACGTATTTTGGGTAGGTCGTTTTAAAAAAAAAATTATTTTTGATTATTTTTTCAAATTCAAAAAATTATTTTTATCATGCTTTGTTCTGATAATTACGATGTATGTATTGATTCTTATTTTAGATATTATTGGATAATGCCGCTCGGTGTGTAAACAATTCCAAAAGTTTTTAAATTCACACTTATTTTAATTAAATAAAATTCACAAGTGTGATTGGACGAATTCACTGAATATTTAAAAAATGAAAACTTTGTTCAAAGTTGAGAGACCCCTGACTGTGTAATTTATTTTTTATCACTTTCAGGTGAGTATCTATGGTGGACGAAGCAAATAAATGAAATTTAATTTTATTTTTGTAAAATTGTGGACCATTTTTCTTAACCAATTCGTTAAATTTCAAAAAAAATTTCCCGGACTCTTATCATTTTATTTTGTGTTGGCTTGAGGATGAATTAAATATATCTAGTTTTATTTTTTATACATAATTTAATATAATCATTTCCTTTTCAGCAGGCAAAAGTGTACAATATATCTCATCCTGTCTTATAATTTGTTGTAGAAATTATAGATCCTAGCATTTTAGTTTTAATCATTTCTAATGGTAGCACAATTAATATTAAGACTGATTAATTCATTTTCACGTTCAGTTAAATTTGTCGCTTGAATAAAAAATTTGCTCCCGAGAGTTGTTTTAATTTTAATGTTTTGTCTTTCAATTTAATTTATTCGAATTATTATTATACGATAATTTCAATATATCTTTAATAAGTGTTTTTGATTGACACTTAATTTCAGGGTATTTTTATTTATTGAATAATTAATTCATACCTTCTGATTACTATTAATTTATTTTTAAGCCAATAATTCTGCATGAAATAGTTTTAGAAATGCATAAACAATTAATTTATTTATTAGACATTTAATATCGTAATTAATTTACTCGAATAAAAACTTAATAATTTAAAAAAGATTGTAATTAAATATAAATTTTGAAACTGTATTTAAACATTAGAACGATGAATTTTTTGATAATTTGATTTAATCAATTATTTAACATTCTTTGAATTAACAATTATAGACTATTTTTAATTTATTTTGTTAGAAATTTTAATTTCTTAAATTTTTAATGTTTTTTTAAGATTAGCTTCATTATTAATATTTCACCGAGCTTCTTATAAATTTAACTTTTTTAGTGATTGAACCTCAACCAACGCTTTAACCAATATATTTATATTTTAAATATTGATTTTGAACCATTTTTAGAAGTTTATTGAGATTTTAGAAATATTTATTATATATTTATCAATTACTATTCATCTTCAACGTGTTCGTTTACTGGCGAAACAATGTGGTCAGATGCTGTTTTAATGCTAGTCATATTTTTCGATCAGGTGCTCATTTCACAAACATGTTGTTTGGCCCCGATATTCACGTGATTGCGGCAAAATTATAATTCAGTTTTAATTTCGTGTGTTATAACTTTTATTTTAATTGTTTAGAAAAATTCAGCTAAAGCATGAAAATAACTGTTTGACTCATAAATATAAATATTTTTATCGAATAATTACCAGATGCCGTTTTTTCAATAACTACCACGAGTTTGCGTACCTGAAGGAGTGGCTTGGATTTACTGAAACGTTAAAATAAATAATATCAATAAATCACAAAATTTGATCTTTGAATCTTGATTTTCATTATATAAAGTAATTCCTTCTTTGTGAATTCTTTTATGTTTGGAGAAATCATTTTTTGCTTATTTAAGATTTGTTGCCTTTATATTAAATTATAACATTAAATTTTTGTCCATTTAATTATTCAAACATACTGTTTTTAATGTTTATTTGATTGAACCACTTAGTTATATATTGCTTTTAATTCAAACTTTTTGCTTTTTTTTAATATCATTAAAAAAACAAAAAAATACTATAATCTTTTGATTAACAAAGCACCCAAAATTTGCCATTTATCAATTTTGTCAAATACATTTTCAAAGATGTCAACTTTTGAAACTTTAAGACAAAAGCTTGGGATACTGCAGAATGAAACAAATAAATTTTAAAAAAGTGATATTTATTAGGGCCTAAAGCCCAAATAAAAAAATCTTATAACTAGATTCAAAGTAAGAATTGTTATCAATAATCGGCCATTTTACATATCTTTTTTCAAAATTTATTTCCTAACTATTTAAAATTAAAGGCGGTTATTTAATCCGTATTAAACAAACTTTAAAAATAAATATAAAAAACCATATCTATCTAATAAAAATAATCTTTCTATGACATCGCCTACTTCTTTGTCTCATCTAAAACAGTTAAAAGGAAATATCCTAAAAGATGCTTAGAACAATTTGTGTAGTGATTAAAATGCCCTATAATCAGTTCATACAGAAAATAACAAAACGATTTCAATAAATAAAATTTATACTTAACAGTTAATTTGAGAAAAAACGACGAATTGTCTAATTTATTTGCTTTCAAGTTAAGACTTTTCAAAGTTTTAATATTTACGTTTTTATATATTTTCATGAATTATTTATTTTATTTTGTTTTTTAATTCATAATTTTGGTTCAAATAATTTGAAACGGTTCCGGTCAAAGCCCTCCTTGTTAGACAAAGACATGAGCTATGAAGGCTTTGCGTTTATCATTTTTTTGCTACCTTTTAAAAGATCTATGATTAACTTTCTGATTTATTAATAAGTTTAATTCAAATTTATTTTTTATTTTAAAGCTCACCAAGTGCTCGATGGCCTTTTGTTTTTCACTTCCGAAATGCGCAACAATTTGTTTTGCCCCCTCACTTCTTTTGTGATCGATGTATTCCGTTCGCCGTATTCCACGCTTAAAACGCATTTTTATTTATTATCAAATTGCATAAATTTTACTCAGCTGTTAAAATGCTAATATTTTATATAAATTTTAGGTTGTGCAATTTCTGTAGTATGATATATAAAAGGAGCTTCAAACTATTTTCTAATGCGGTGTTCATCCAAATAGAATGCAATTGTTTGCTCGTCCAAGTTTAATCTAAAATTTAAAAAATTAATTTATTGAACTATTTCATTTATTTTTTAATTGAAATAACAGACTCATTTTTTTGATGTTTCGATGGAATCTGCATTTGCAGCACGTTGGTACAACTCTTTGTTCTTCTTTTCAACTGGGACCAAATTCCCTATCCTTTTGTACTTATTTTGCACAACTTTTTCATTTTAAATCCTTTATTATTTATTTTATTTTTTAATATATATCTTTCATTAAAATTGGTTTATAGAATTGTTCACGATTCGTTGAGCTTAAAAGATTATTTTCATTAAATAGATATAGTTTTTTATATTTATTTTAATTAATGTTTGTTTACCTAATACGGTTTAAATAACCGCCTTAATTTAAATAGTTGGGAAAAAATTCTTAAAAGATTATTTCCTTTTTTCTCAGAAATATTTTGTTTTACTAATTTAAATAAATACTTTTTATGATATTCTTGCCCAACTAGCAATTGATATTTATGTATTAACAAAATAAATAATAATCTTAAACCTTTTATAATCTTAAGTGAATTATTGAAACCTTTAACGGTTCTTAGAATTTTATTTTCATTATTAAAAAATATTTTGTTATATTAATTTTTACTTATTTTTGATTTGTCTCATAGTGACTCTCTCTTTTTATAACACGATTTCTTCAAAAATAAAATGTTCCAAAAAATAAACTAAAAAAAATGTTAGATGGGGTGCGTTGATGTTCAAATTACTCTCGCCGTCTGACTCTCTCTTTTTATCACACTATTTCTTCAAAAATAAAATGTTCCAAAAAATAAACTAAAAAAAATTTTAGATGGGGTGCGTTGATGTTCAAATTACTCTCGCCGTCTGACTCTCTCTTTTTATCACACTATTCTTCAAAAATAAAATGTTCCAAAAAATAAACTAAAAAAAATTTTAGATGGGGTGCGTTGATGTTCAAATTACTCTCGCCGTCTGACTCTCTCTTTTTATAACACTATTTCTTCAAAAATAAAATGTTCCAAAAAAAAAAAAAATTTTAGATGGGGTGCGTTGATGTTCAAATTACTCTCGCCGTCTGACTCTCTCTTTTTAACACACTATTTCTTCAAAAATAAAATGTTCCAAAAAATAAACTAAAAAAAATTTTAGATGGGGTGCGTTGATGTTCAAATTACTCTCGCCGTCTGACTCTTTCTTTTTATCACACTATTCTTCAAAAATAAAATGTTCCAAAAAATAAACTAAAAAAAATTTTAGATGGGGTGCGCTGATGTTCAAATTACTCTCGCCGTCTGACTTTAAGCAGTTACTTGAGTCATATAAGCAGGTAAAAATTAATTTATGGCTTAAATCAAAAACTAAAATTTATTAAGAAACAATTAATTGTAAATAATTAAACAAAGCTTTAGAATTAGAATGATAATTTTTCAAAAGTTATTTGAATTAAATTAGCCACAGAAAAGGAGCATGAAAGCAATTTTTCCCCAAAACTCTGCTATGTTGACTGGCAGTGTGCCCATTTGCAAAAATAATAAAAAACGATAATGAATGTGAATAATAACAAAATATCTGCACTTTCAATGAAATGAGGGCATTCGGATTTCTACAAAGGAACATTRCATCCACACATCAAGGTGCATTTCCTACCATGAGATGCTATTTAAATATCTATTTAATTTCACCCAAATAAAACTTCAAGATTTAAAAAAACAAAATATACTATAATCTTTTGTTTAACATAGCTTAAGTGTTAAATAAGTTTTAAAAGCTTTTACACCATAATTTGAAGCAATCTATAATACAGTGGCCATATCGCAAAGTAATAAATGAAAAATTAGATGCATTAAATAACAAACATAAATAATAAATGTAAATTAGATATATTAATTGTTTTTTCTCAATTAATTTAAAATAAAATATAATAAGTTTCTAAATTGATAAACCGATTAATACAATCAGCTTATTTTTTAAAAGTTTAAACAAACACAAAATTATAATTAAAAATATGAAAAAAATGCATAAATAAAACACCAATCTTGACGGGGAAGTTAACATTCCTTCCATGAAGCGTCTTCACAGTGAATTATTTTATGTTGGATTGATAAATTAAATTGATACAGCATTCGGACGCTTTTAAATAATTTAATATTAAAATTAATTTGAATAATTAAATAGATAATAAAGGAAGCACATAATATTTCTCATTAAAAGCCTGGTCATTTTAGTTTTTTGGTGTAATTAATATTTAAATGCTTCATATTTTGTTAAATGTTAGTTGTTTAATTTGAACATTGTATAAGATAATTTTTAATCATCGAATAAGTTATCGTATTAGTTTTTAGGAAACATTGTAAAAATTTAAAATAAAATTTTCATTATTAAAAATGAATAAACATATTTAAGTAATTTAATGCAAACAATAATAACACTTAATCCTAAAGAAATAAATTAATATTGAATTTAGAATAAAACTTCTAAATATGTTG